>JABASL010000535.1:0-16259 GCA_019775825.1 Neanura muscorum | reverse complement strand
CTTCCGGAAGCGGGAAGGCTGGAATTTGTCTTCTTTGGAAGAATGTTCCGAAAGACTATACAACTACTATGGTCATGGACAGAATGGATCCATATCCCAGAATTGACCTAGGACTAGGTCATTTCTGGGATACACGAACCCAATTTTTGTAAGAACAACAACTGACTAGAACTTATTTCAATTAAGATTTGAGGAAAACCAATGGAAGCATCCATGGAAGGATCCTTAAACTTGAGAAGCTGACAAGGAGCCTGAGATCCTATTGCTTTTTGGGCTTAAGTACCTATTAAGGCTGACTATAAAGGACGTTGGCTCAAGTGCTCCATATCTAAGAAAATCACTGTAGCTGAGATATCGTCCCTAAAGAGTCTTACAGTATCCTGTGGCATTGTTAAATAATAACTAAGCCTATCATGATCTAGACCATAATCTGTACCACTGAGAGCGTGGCGAATTAAGTGTGTTGCAGCATTTGAGTCAATTGGTTTTAACTTGAAGGCTTCCATTCGTCTCATTAAAGTTCGATGAATTGTTCCTAATTTAACATCGTGATCTTTCGCTCGTTGGGGTAAGGAGTAAGGGCTAAGAACAGTTTTCCCAGACATGTGTTCACCAACGAGTCGAACGGCTTGCGCGGGGGAAAGCATGTCCCAAAGTCCATCGGAACCAATAATTATAAAGCTATCCTTTGGGCGGAGACGGTGGTACGTAACTTCCGGTTTGGCAGTTAAGTAAGGTGGTGAAATACTGTCTGAAAAAAAAATTCATTATGTTCAGAAATTCAGAACTTTCAGAAAATAAGCTCAACATTCAGACTATGGTACTTCGAATTCAAGATATTGAAAACCTCTTACTGTTAAGCATCGCTTGAGAGCCAAGGAAAGGTACTAAATGTTGCATAATTTCGTCTCTCGTCATTTTAAACCTGAACGGAAGTTAAATTAGTTAGTAAAGTTTAGCAATTTGTAAATCCTCACAACATATTTGGTAAACCAAACAAGCCCGTCTGAAAGACGGGATTAAAATTAGACAGGATTCTGAACGAAGGGACTTCCAAAAAAAATTAATCTAAAGCATATGTCTAGGGCCTAGACCCTAGGCGGCCCAAAAATGGTGGCTTTTAGAAAAAAACGGGCCGCTAAGACGTTTTAGGTTAATTTTTGGGAGTGGTAAGTACATCCCGTCTTCAAACGGGGTTGTTTGGTTTTTGGTATGGTAAATCGTTTTGAGTAAAATTTTACCGACAATCACCGAATGCACGAAGCGGAGCCAAGTTGCCTAGAAGTCTTTCATTAACAATAATTTTATCACGTTCAGCTTCTGGATGTTCCTTAAGTATACGTTGCACTTCTATTTCATTTTCAGCGTTGTGCTCATGCGTGAGTGGAACGGCTACCCAGCCGGTTGACAAATCATCAACTTCACTTATCCGTGTTCCAAGGACTACTTGACAATCACCACAACTTGCAACATGAAGATGTTCCGAGTCAATGTGAGCTACTGCTGACACGGCACCAGATAACGCAACGGATAAAGTTTTCCGAATTAAGTTGTCTTTTCCTTCAAATAATTCCGGATTCGGGAGTAGGCCTTGACCTTCCTGCATAATATGATCATCTAAACGAACAAATGCCCTTTCCAATTCTGATCTCATGCGGAATTGGGAAGATTGATCTTGTGATGAAAGTTCTTGTAGAAACTTCTGAAAACTTTTTTCATAAAGTACTTGAAGATCATCAACCATGTCATACCGGTCATTGAATGTTTCTAAGAGCTGACGGTCAATTGCTTCCACATGATTTGGATCTAGTATTCTATGAAGAATGTCTAACGGTAGAAGTGAGGCCGCAATATAATTGAATAATCTCTTTGAAACAACTTGAGCACAAGCTGGTCCGCCATGACCGTCTGAAATGATCCATTTTAATGATCGACCTAAGGTTAATTTCAATTCGTTTACGATCAGAAGCGAGAAAAGACAAACACATACCGAATATTCCGAACAGCATTCCTGAAACAATTCAAGCAATTAGCAATTAGTGAATTTTTAGCAATTTGGCTACACAGTGACAACTTTGCTTGGAATTCAAACCTGTTGTCAAAAGACATCGAGCTTCTGCTCTCATATCTTCAATAGGCGAGTTTGAAGCCAATTGATTTGTGTCAAAAGATTTGATTGATCCTATATTTATGTCCTCCGAGTTCTCATTAGTCCGTAAAATAAGCGTTACCTGAAATTATCAAATTTCAAACTGTAAGGACCTCTTTTTTTCAAGATCAGATCAACAAATTCGATTAAGTCAATTGATCGATTAAATCAATTTTTACTTCATTTGGCGATATCCGAGTGGAGTAGTATTTTGGCGTTAGATTTCTGGATATCCTGGAAGCACTTGGACAACTTCTATTCTCCAGTACAGGCTTGCACATTGATAACAATTTCGAGCATCCTCTCCACAATAACATTACTTTACAGCCGGGTAGCGGCTTTCCGGTACAAAGTTAACTGATTACACTTAGAAATCTGTCCTCATGTCATCTGGCACAGGAACGCCCACGGACTCAACCTTCACGTATTGGTTGACCTAGAAAGCAGTGGATATAATTAACGTTTTACTAATTAGTCTAATTATGCAATTTAGGGGAAAAATACTGGAATTATGAATCGAATCACGTTTACCTGAAACCTCTCCCGTCTCCCCAAAACCCTCCAAAACTAAGTCAACCGCTTGGCCTTCGTTTCGCACACTTTAAGAACACTGGTTAAGTTAAGTACAATTTACGTGAAGACGGTCAATTAATTAGTAATAAACAAAAAACTAATCAAAATCCACATCCACTGCTCAAATTATTCTCTGGTGGTGTTGTTCCAAACAAACGCGTTTGCAAACACACACAGAAAAAGTGAACTCAGAGATTTGCCGCGTGCAGATGTCTCATGGCCAAAGAAAAAAATCCTGGAAATAGGCCACACAGGATGGAAAGTGACAGTAATTTGTTTATTAGATAAAAATATTGACCTCTGACTCTGCTTCTGGATTTGATTTGACCAAAATTGAACTCTGTAATTTACCGTTGCTTTTTATTTCGTCGTGGTCCTTTATCCTCATCAATAAAATTCTCCATGGATTTAAAGTTGTACATTTCTGCGGTCGGGTTCACAAACGTTTTTGTTAGAGCCTGAAAATCAATTATCATAAATCAGGGATGAAGCGGACGATTATAATTAAATCTGAAATGTCTTACACCAGGTTCTGCAATTTTTTCATATACGAGTAGCCTTCTTGCATTGAATGCGCTAAGTGGTTGCTCACAGTTGGCTACCAGCTCGAAACATTCGTTTGCTGGTAGATGTTCATCCTTATAATAGGGCCTATAAAATGGAATGTAATTCTTAGAGTCGGGTGTAAAAAAAAAAAAAAAACCAAGAAGGTCACCTTGGTCACAAAGGTCATTCCAGCTAAAAGCGCTCAACTCGGGCTCGGGTTAGGCTAGAGTGAAATTACCTTGCGACTGGAATCCAACACACTAAACGGCCTCCAATGTTCAATCGTTGAGCAGAAAAGTCAATCAGATCACTAAAAATATCACAGAGGGAATAGGTCACTTTTTGTGGAAAATGATTTTCTAGATATTGTTCAGGAACTGTGCAATCATCCTTCTCGGACCCTATTCTTTCAATGGCTTCTCTTACACCATAAGGAGCTGAAATTGTAAGAAAGCGTTTTGTAATTGTTAATTTTAATTTAGCGATTAATTATTCGGGCCAAAATGATAATTAATGAACTGAAAAACTTACGATCTGTTATTATTGTATCAAATTTCAATTCAGTTCTCAATAATGGTAAAGACGAGTCGGCAATTAGAACATCCAGGTAGCGTGAATCCACGCCATATTGACGCAAGTTGGCAAAAATGCTTTCATCTGCGGCTCGTTTCTTCTAAATATTTTTAAGGAAGCAGGGAATAAAAGTTAATGAATATAAAAATAGAAATAATATGGAAATAAATAGTAATAATTTAATTGTAACCAATCGTCCCTTACCACTTTGACTTTTGTTGGTTTCGATTTAGCATGGAGCATTAGATAATCAATATCAGTTCCCATAACGTAGCCGCCCATTAACGCGGATGCGACAAGCAGCGATCCAGTACCAACAAATGGGTCATAGACGACAGAATTCGGACGCACGAGAGCTAAATTTGCCATTAGCAGAGATAGCAAAGGATCCATTGATGTATTACCAATAAATTTTCTAGTCTTCAAAGATATCTGGGAAACAATGTGCCTTTGTGCATCTCCAATCTTGTAAAAAAAAAAAAAAAAAAAAGCAAAGCTGAATTAATTTACTCAAACACAAGGTCGTAAAAGCAAAGGTTGACGTGAGACGTGTCTTACGTCAACGGTCGCTTTATGACGTAAATTCCCGTATTTGCCCTAAATTGCCTCTTATTATTTGCCTTCATGGGCAAATGCCTAGTAATTAAATTCAAATTACTCTAAACAAATCGAAAAATTGAGGTTTACCCATCGTCCAAAGAAAACAACGTGTGGGTCCTCTGGTGGTACTTCCATACAGTCTTGGCCATAATACTGGATGACATAGAGGCTACATTCTGGATTTGTCAAATCTACTGGTCCATCAATTGGAATGTAATCGAATGTCTATTTAAGATTACAAAGAATATTAAACATTGGAATGACGAGAGAAAGAATTGTTGTTTTAAAATTCAAATTACTTCAATAAGTTCCAATTTCTTGGCTTGTAACATTTTCTTTCCGGAAGTTTCTACCTTGAGTCGAAAGCTGCCGNTTACAAAGAATATTAAACATTGGAATGACGAGAGAAAGAATTGTTGTTTTAAAATTCAAATTACTTCAATAAGTTCCAATTTCTTGGCTTGTAACATTTTCTTTCCGGAAGTTTCTACCTTGAGTCGAAAGCTGCCGTTGTGATAAGGAATAACCACATCCAAATTATTTTTGAAATTGGCATGTAACTCTTCCATGGAACGTCCTGCAGCCCATATTTCAATGCAAAAATGGATTAAGACGCTTCGCGATAGGATTTTGCGAACATCTTCTTCTCGTTCGAAGTTCAGAATCACGAATGGCTGGAAGGAATAACCAATTTACATTAAGCGTCTCCCCTGTAAGGCTGTAACTTTTAATAACGTATAAAAAAGTTCGAGTACAAAAATGGACCAGGTAGGCGGGGCGTAGGCGTAACGAATTCCCCTAGGACAGGCGCGGCCCGACCGGTTCATTTGCAGTACTTGAACGTTTAATAACTTTCTTACCCCATACCAAATTCCTTCGTCCAATATCCTGACACCAAGATTAAATATCTTCAACAAGGCTTCGAGTTCCTGTTTTTAAATGATTACAACGTTTTAGATTATGCCAATGTAAAAAACACAAATTAACCACAAACTTACAGCTTTCATAAAGTTCTCGTGTGCACTGGATAACCAGAATAGGTATGACTTTCCGTTTCCTTCGTTCTGATCGGTTAAATGCGACTTCTGACCTAAGCCATCGATAGAACCCGTGTGGGAAGACATCGCTCTGAAAATTTGATTTGAAAATGTTGGAAATGCTGGAATCGTTGTTGGAGTAGATGAAAATACCGGGAGGCTGGTGATTTGAAACGTTTGAACTATTTTATGGAATTGCGCTATATGGAAGATCAACCGACTTCTTGCAATCATCAATGACCTTTGACCTGGTTAACAATCAAAAAATCAACAATGAAGGAACACAACAGAATTGAAGCAGATGATGGCACATTCACATTGCATTGTTGATCATCATCATCGATAAAAAAGTGAATTTGCCTTCGCGCCTTTTAATTTGAATTTTGGGAATTTATCAGAACAGCTCAAAGAAATATAAAAAAACAAACCTAAATGGCTTGCCCTTTGCCCATGTTTCACGGTTTAATCGTTATAACATTGCCAGCAATTTTAGTGACCTTTGACCTCATACCGTCATCCCTTGTTACCTGAAAGATTTTCCTGGTGTGTGGCTGCCCGTCATGAGATGGTGGGGTGATACATCACAAAAAAAATCTTCGTTTCTGTTCGGTTTTCCCTGTCATCTGTAAAACTGATAATCGAAAGATAAAGTTTGTTAATTGTATTTGCAAATTTGAGATAAATTTCACGACTGTTATGTTCTTTATCTAGTCGTTAAAAGTTGAGGTCATCTCAGATAAAGTGACAGTGCGTACAACTACGTAAATAATCACAAGTAAGCAATTAGTAGGTCAAGGGTCAAATTGCAGAAGATCATATGTGCGATTACCGTTCGTGTATGAACATGAAGTTTCTAAATTCTAACCTGCTGCTCTTCAGTGAATGTTAATTGAAGCAGATTGCTAGAAAATTTTAATTTTCATTACGTAACTTGCAATTCATATATTCGCAAAGTAAAGGTACTTATGTCGAACTTTAAGTTTTCATAAAACTACGCTCAATGACTAATTTTTTCTCCGACTTTTATTTCCACATTAATCCTAGGCCAGAACGATATAAGTCCCCCGGCACTTAAGTGCAAGCTTTCGCGGAAATGGCCCAAACTGGCCAACATACCGATGTAGTCTTTGTGGTGGAAGGTACGGCACTCTGCGGTGCGTATCTACACGAACTCCGTTCGCAGTACATCATACCGACATTAGAGTAACACAATAATACTTAAATTACAATTACAAATTAGTGTTATGTTTGTACGAATTGCAATATTATTATACGTAATACTTTCCCTTTCATTTAGACATTTCTCGGGTCCCATTGATGAGAAGGATTGTGGGTCGGATGTAAGACTTCTATGTTCACAATGTTTTGTTTCGTAAAAATTGCTGTGGTTAATTGCTGAAATTGCTTTACTTGTAGAGCAATTACTGTCTATACGGTTTGGTAGTATTCCATGCTGCAGATGCGCTTCCTGGGTTCCTCGTTGATACCGTTGGTCCACTCAACACTTCCTACAAACTATTATGCCAAATTGACCGAATAAAGTAAGTAGAAACCGTTATCGCTTAACCCATTTTTCTGTAGCCTAGATTCTATAACCTTCATTGTGTTTCCAGATTTAGCGGAGGTCATGGTGAAGCAATGTCAAGTGTAGTTGAAGGACTTGCTACAGCTATGGAGTGCTTGGAGGACTTGGCTAACTTTCGTAATACTTTGACAGACGCCGTTGGTAATTGAAGAATTTATGAGAATTTTGCCCACTACTTTAGTCAAAAAGTTTTAACTGAGATACTAACTTTAACTAACAGATTTAATTCTAATCTTTAGCTAAGAAACACATCATTCTCGTCTGCAATTGTAAACCTTATGCCATCCCTGTTTCCGGTTCAGAAGGACTTGGGGAAGATTACATAGGACAAACAGTAGAACAACTGGCTGTTTCCATGGTTGAAAAAGAAATTCATCTCAGTATTATGAGTCCTCGAAAAATTCCAAGTGAGTCAAGTTAATTTTAATGAAAGTTAAGCAATTTACAGTTATTTTTATATCAGTACGAGCGGCAAACGTTTGTTAAAAAGTGTTAAAATTGTTATAACCAATGTAAACAAAAAACGATTTCGTATAAACAAATTGACTAACAGTTGACCGTAAACATTTTCAGGTCTAATACAACTATTTGACCATTCCGGTGGTGATGTCGTGAACCAGAAGGGCTATTCGCGTGATGTTAGACATCTCATTTTACTGAACGGATTCAGCCTCAAAGTTAATGATGTACGTGGCCATTTTTAAAAATACCTCCATTTAAAAATGAGTTTCCGTATGCACCAGTTAAAATAATTATTCTCACAGGAACGACCTCCAAGTCCAGCGCGGGGTGCACAAGATAATTTTTCAACAACGCAACATGGACAGCTTGCTTCAACACAGCAGCAGCAACAAAATCCAAATACTACGCCGACGTCCATACAATTATCAGTTAATGCCCAACAAGTTCCAATAATGTCAAATGCCCAAAATCCACATTCCACGATGTCTCAACAGTCTCCCATGATGCAAATTCCGAGAAGCCCAGTTTCAGCTAACATTCAACAGAATACTGGAATCTCGCTTCCTCAACACTCACAGCAACATTCACCAATGGGGGCCGGAATGCAATCTCCATCAGCTGCGCAAATGCAACAAGGTAACATGGCTCAGCCCCTTTCGCAGCAACAGATTCAAATGCAAATGCAGCAGCAGCAACAACAGCAACAAATGTTTGCTCAGCAGCAACAACAGCAATTTCGGAATCCACGGCCCATGACCCCACCCGCCGGAGGTCAAGTCCCGAATACGAGAGGTGCAATGATGAATCCCCATCAACAGCAAATGAATCAACAACACCTCCAGATGAACCAGCAGCAGGTCGGTCAACCCCAGCAGCATCATATGCAGTTACAACAAAAACAGCAACAGGCTTTTCAACAGCAGCAACAGCAACAGGCTCAAATGCAAAATATTGCATTACAGCAACAGCAACAACAGCAAAATCTTCTTCAGCAACAAAATCAGGCTCAGCAGAATCAAAATCAACAAATGACCATAGGGCAAAATTCATTGCAATCAATGCAACAGCAACAGAATCAATTACAACAAAATCTTTTACAACAACAAAATGCCTTACAGCAACAACAACAACTACAACAAGGTCAAATGCAACAGCCAGGCCAAGGTCAGATGATGCAACAGCAAGGTCAAGGTCAGATGATGCAGGGTCAAAATTCTATGCAACAACAAAATCAGATGACACTTCTCCAGCAACAAAATCAACAAATGAATATGCTTCAACAGAATCAGAGTCCCGCACAACAGCAACAGGGCCCAAATGTCATGCAGCAGGGTCAGGGGACTCAAAATCCCATGCAGCAGCAAGGCCAGCTTCCTATGCAACAGCAGGGTCAGCTTCCAATGCAAATGCAGGGACAGCCTCCTATGCAGCAACAGCAGCAAGGTCAAGGTCAACCAATGTCAATGTCGCCCGTGCCAAGATGGCCAAATCAAATGAATCCCCAGTTACAGCAGATGCAAATGGCTCAACAGCAGGCCAGAATGCAGACGGTAAAACGCTTTGGCAATAATGTGCATACTTTATCCAGCAACAATGGGTTAATTATTACCTTGCTTAATTTTTAATTTTTGTTATCTTTTAGCCCAATCAAATTCCTCCACATCCACAACCAACGTCCAGTCCACTTCAAAGGCCCCCACAAGAAATTTTGGCCAGATTAAATCAACCACCAATGGCAGGTTCACCAGGAGCCCCTCCAGCCAATCCCGTTGGAATGGGTAACATCCAGCAACAACTTGGAAGCCCAACTTTACAACGAGAACGCCGAATGATTTGGAACGGCTTCTTGGAATGGCATGAAAAACAGAAAGGTAAAACCACGGAAATAAGCATGGACAGCTTCCTGGGTAAAACATAAAATTTAGGGCGAGGGAGGGTAACTTTCGATATGGATTCATATTTTGTTTGCAGGAACTCCTGAAGGTCTAAAAATTCCGAGACAAGTTCCATGCCACGTTTCGTCCACCGTGGTCAATAATGAGCCGGAGGTCAAGGGTGACGGCTGGCCTTCAAAGCTCATCATGCAACTAATTCCAAAACAAATTGTTGGAAATTTGGGAGGAACATATTTTCTGGATGTTAAAACTGTCCTGTTCATACTTCAAAATTGCGATGCTTTGGTGTCGTTGACAAAAGTTATGGATTCGGGATTTGTACGTTTTGTAAACCTAATTTCTCAATCTAAGAAGCCGTTAACAAATGATTATTTGTTAATTTTTGTTATTCGGTTACAGGCCGGCTGTGTTCATTTTACCGGAAGTGGAATGCCTCAGAATTCTTGCACAATTAAAGTGCTAATTTTGCTTTACAGCAAAGAGCGACATGCGTATTTAGGATTCATACCAAATGATCAAGCCGGATTTGTCGATCGTATCCGTAAGGTCATCCAACAGCAAAAGACTCAACAAGCTGCTATTCGTCAAGGTCCTGGAATTCCACCAAGTATACCTCAAGCCTTTACTGGTCCAGGAATGCAAGGTGGAATGGTAATTCAAGGTCAAGGGTCACAACAGCAACAACAACAACAGCAGCAGCAACAACCATCCCCAAGTCTTCCAATGTCCGTTCAGCAAATGTCATCCCAGCCTAACCAAATGATGTCCAGCCCTTCACAATCACAGCTCCAGCAACAGTTGGGAGCTTCCCCTCAAATTGCTCCCCCACCAGATAGCATTGAAATCGAACGACAACAAAATAGTCTTAAAATTCTACAACTTCAACAAGCCCTTGAGCAAGCGCAACAACAGCAATTAATGTACACTCAGCAAACTCAGGGATCTGCCCCTGGTCCAGGTCAACTCATGAATCAAGCTCAAATTGGTAATGGTCAAATGAACTTACCCAATCAGATAGTAGGAAATCAGGGAGGTCAAATGCCAGGTCAGGGACAGATGGGTGGAATGCAGGGACAAATGATGCCAGGGCAGGGGGGGATGAGGCCCGGAATGGCTCCCACACGAATGCAACAAGGACCTGGAGGTCAATCGAACACAAGACTCAAGCACTTGTTGCAACAACCAGGGTCAAATGTTGGTCCTGGTGGGGCAGGGGGATTTAATAGAATGCGAATGGCGAACCAGGGTCAAGGTCAACAGAACCAAATGGCACAACAACCACAGCAGGGGACTTTTCACGAAGATTTGGGGATTCTTGACCTTTTGAAGTAAAAAGAAGTTAGCCCTGAGAGTTTTTAAAACGACTACCCTGCGGTCGCCGTCCCTCCATCCGCTCGACAATAAGGGCCTCCCTCCCTCAGGTTTTACTGTCCTTCACATGGGAAAGAGAGGGGAGAGAGAAGAGGGAAAATTAAAAAATTGTAGTTAGCACTTGACCACACGGTATGAGCGTAAATTGTGTGAAAAAAAAATTGTTTAAAAATTTCTTAAAATTGTTAACATCTAATTCTAGCATTTAATAGTTATAATCGGATAACAAGAAAACGCAACGACTTTCTTCCCCTTAATTAATACAGTAATTATTTTAACAAATGGACGAAGGTTTAGAAAGCCAACTTTTGGAAAACATTTTTTTTTGTAGAATTCTGAATGTAGGTTTAGGATTTTGTGGACTGTGTATTGTGCAAGTGTGTGTCACTGTGTCAGATTGTGATTAACTTAATAATTAAAGACAAAATAGATCCGAAGTATTTTGCTAATTTTTTGGTTACGGAAAACAAGCAGTGGAAGTGGATCGTTCATTCGTCATTCGAAACTGGATCTATATCAACTGATTGGCCAAATCGAATTTTTAGTACTCAATTACTCCAAGTTCTCGTGGTCTCGATGAGATTCGCAGAATTCCAATTGTGTCTGCTAATTCGTCGAAGCACTTCAACACCTAAAAATATTTGATTAAGTTGAAAAAAAAAATTGCCCAATTGTCTGATGTCATGTTATGAAAAAAAGCTAATCACAAAATGTTTACGTACGTAATCAATCTGTTCTCGAGTGTGATGAGCATTTAGGCAGCAGCGGATTCTGCCTTCGGTAATTGGCGTTGCGGGATAACTAAAGTAGGCAAATTGTATTTATGTTTAGGGTAATTACTAACGGTGGAACTTTTATCTGGATTTTAACGTTTTTAAAACGTTTTAATCAACTCACCTGACCATTACAGCAGCCACATTCCTCGCTCTCATGAAATCGATAATGTAGACCAGCGCGGCCATTGGCACTGCAATAGGGATGACAGGTGAATCCAAGGCACCAGATACAATTAGGCCCATTTGCTCCAGCCGTTGTCGAAAGTATCGAGTGTTACTGTTAAAAGAATAAATACATTTTAATAATTCTCTTAACTTAAATGTTCAGCTCAGCCGGCTTTTATCGGCTCGGCTGAACACTTTTCCTTTAAATCTCCGCGAAAAGCGTTTTTTTAAATCTCAGGCGAACGTTTTATTAAATTTAGTCAGAACGTTATTTCAATCTTGGCTGAACGCTATTTAAATCTCGGCTGAATGTTTTTCTAAATCTCGGCTGAATGTTATTTAAACCTCGGTTGAACGTTATTTAGATCTCGGCTGAACGTTATTTAAATCTCGGCTGAACGTTTTTCTAAATCTCGGCTGAATGTTATTTAAACCTCGGTTGAACGTTATTTAAATTTAGTCAGAACGTTTTTCTAAATCTCGGCTGAATTTTATTTAAACCTCGGTTGAACGTTATTTAAATTTAGTCAGAACGTTATTTCAATCTTGGCCGAACGCTATTTAAATCTCGGCTGAATGTTATTTAAACCTCTGTTGAACGTTATTTAAATCTCGGCCGAACGTTTTTTGTTAAATCTCGGGTAAACGTTTTTCTTTTAAATCTTGGCATCTCGGCAAGACGTTTTTCTTTTAAATCTTGGCATCTCGGCAAGACGTTTTTTTTTAAATCTGGGCTGGACAGGTATTTTTTTTAAATGAAAGTTACCGTTGCAGGTTTGCGATACGCTGTTTGCCATCATTGCTCTGCAGAAGTTTGACACCTTCCAGTAAAAATGCTGCTACACTTGCTGGCATGACTGTTCCATAGAAATGTGCTGCAGAATGCTTCCTCAGCGTATTAACAAACTTCTTGGACCCAGCAATGTAACCGCCAATTCCACCAAATGCTGTCAAATTATTTTCAGAAATCAAGAATTGTTAAGAATGAATTCCTTTCATTATTTCAATCTACGAAAAACTGATTCTCTTCTTACATTTTGCGAAAGTTCCCATCATGATATCAATTTTCTTGGGATCAATGCCAAAATGTTCCGTGACCCCACGACCTGTCGCTCCCACGGCACCCATACAATGAGCCTCGTCCAAGTATATAATTGTCCCATATTTCTCTTTAAGTCGCATAAGTTCGGGAAGTCGGGCTATCGAGCCATGCATACTGTAAACTCCTTCAACGACAATAAAGATCTTCTTCCAAGGTCTTCCACGATTGCCAGCAATAATGTGTTTCCGAATCTGATTCTCAAGGTCAACCATATCTGAAATGGAACCCATGGTTAAAAGTTACAGGCATTAAAATTCGTAACTGAGTTTCCGGGATCTTACCATTGTGTTTGAAGATCCTTATCTTTGCTTTCGTGAGACGAATCCCGAGAATAATGGAAGCATGATTCAGTTCATCACTAAAGATTAGGGAATCCGAATTCATGATTGCTGGGATATTGAGAGAATTGGTTGCAAATCCCATTCCAAATGTTAATGCATCTTCAACTCCAATGAATTCGGCTAACCTTCGATCCAGTTCGTTGTGAACTTTTGTCCCAGCTGAAAATTCAAAACGTCATCATCAATTGCGTCCAAACGTCGATAGGATTAAGCAATTGTCAAGATTGCTAATACTCTTACCTTGAACTCGACCTTGAAAGCATTGCCCAACACCATATTCTTTTAGTACTCTGATCGTTTCCTTAAAAGTTGGACTATTATATTCCGTCATGTCCAAGTAATTGTATGATCCTAAATTTATACACTCCCGAGTATTGGAGGTCAATCTAGAAATCAAATTAAAGTTAGCATTCTTTGATATTAGGTCCCCTTGTTCGGTCACTTCGATGACACTGACTGACACCGAAACTTTGTTCCCTTGTTGGGTGACACTGCCACCGAAACTTTGTTCCCTTGTTGGGTGACACTGCCACCGAAACTTTGTTCCCTTGTTGGGTGACACTGCCACCGAAATTTTGTTCCCTTGTTCGGTGACGCTGACACCAAATGCTTTGAACCGTATTGGGGAACTTGGTGTTATAAAAATACTTTGCAATTACTTGATGGTCCATCCTTGATTTGATGACTCTCTGTCCAATACCATAACGTTTGGTCCAGCTGGGGATACAATTGGAGTAAACATAGCACTCCAGACTCTACGCAACAAGTGATTCCGGTAGAAATTTTCCCACCATGTGTACAAAGGAGTGTAGCCCTGTCAATCAATCAAGAGGAAGTCAATTACCCATGTACACCTGCAGCAACTTTGTATCGTGGGCACTGAGAGCACTTTTCAACCACGGTGCGTACACAAGCTGACACAAATGACATGATTGGATCACTCACCTGTCGATTCTTTTCCTTTCGTATCCTCAGCTGTAATAATTCTCCCCAGAACGCTACAAAGGCTATACAAACTAAGGACACAACACTTGCCAAGTACGGAATAATAGGAAACGTTTGATCTTCATAATCATCTTCTTGCCTTCTATTTGGTGGGATATTAGGTTTCGGTGGGACTTTGACTGAATTCTCTTGCTCACGAATATGATGTTTATCATCACCATTTGGCATTTTTAAGGCCATTGTCGTCTTTTTGAATAGATCAGTTGCTGCATTTGGCAATGGGCAAGCCGAGCCACAGGAATTGCTTGCAAGGATTGTAGTGGTCGTGGTTTTTGTGGAGCCCTCATAACAAGGCATACGGTACACCTATGAAGATGAAACATCAGTGTGTGACCCCTGATTCAGAGATCATGAACCAGCCCCGCCGGAGACCCCGCCCATATAACTGGTTTATTAACTTACCGGGTCAGAAAGTATATCCGGGATATGCATTCCTGCCATCTTGGTTCTCATAATTCCCTTGTTGCTTGTTGAGGAAGATCTTCAGGAAGACGAAACTTAAACTTGGAAGTTACTAACTAATTACAATTATCTAAAATTAGTTAAATTGTCTGACTGATGAATCAGACGTACCGCCGCCGTGCCGGTGACCGAATTACCGACCAAGGAAGATGAGCCTATAAGATACCTCCCTCTTCAGTCATCCGATAGCCAGAAAAGAAGGATGACGAGAAGTGGCTAGGGGAAACCGTGAGATAAAAAGTGAAAAGAAAAAGGTAAATTTTATAAAATTGCAATGAGCTACTCTCGCTTTTTTTTTGTGTGGCTTCTGGCTTAGCGGCTGGGCAGTGGGCGGTGGCAAATCTTGATGTGTCATGTGTCAGGCCACCCGAAGCCTACTTTGCTAAAAAATTCGCATATCCTTCGTGCTTGGCAAATCTTGGTGTGTCATGTGTCAGGCCACCCGAAGAAGCCTACTTTGCTAAAAAATTCGCATATCCTTCGTGCCAATTAACTCACAAAATAATTAGGTAAAGTGGCTTCAGCTAACCAAATTTTTTAACTAACTTTATCATTGTCTTTAGGTGGTGCACCCCTGGAGCTTCTTCCTTTATCTCCTGCAAATGAGCTATTGTTTGTTTAGTAAACTTTACGCTTGCTTACGGGCTTCGAATCTTAAGTAATGCACTCCTATTCGTAAGCTAATTAACTAGCCGTTAAGGCTTAACGGCTCGTTAAGTAATTAGCCCTATAATAGAATTCTAGAATTCCTAACGAGCTGCTAAAGGTCATTCACTAGAGTCATTAGGGTCCAATGACGCGTGACGCATGAGAACACTTAACCTAATGCGTCACGGTGACGCTGTCACCTAACCCTAATAAGACCCACTGCCATTGGGATGTTTGGCGTCGTTCTCATGCCAAGTTTTACAATTGACCCGGTGTTCCAGACATTGAACCTAAGGTCGTGCGTAAAGGTCGTGACCTTTACGCAGGATTGGGGAAGTGAATATTCCCAATTTGTGCAGCTACTTGTGGACATATCTATTTGTCGAGTCGACACTGTCGACAAGCCCAAGTCGTTATTGGGTTATTGGCTACACCTTGATGTCGTAATTTTGTTGATGGATGTCTTATTGAGGAACAAAAAGAACAATGGAAGTTGACCACTGTAACGAACAATGAAAGAAATGTTGTCTTTTGTGTCCTGTCATGTCATAAAGTGGTCCTTCCTTGTTGAAAAGGAAAAAAACGAAAGAAATTATGGGTATTTTTTGTTTAAATTTACAAAGTAACCTTACTAACTATTATTAATACTTTTGAAATTTCTAGGAACAAGGTTGTCTATGCCCCTAGGGCGGAGGACGAGCAGTCGACCAGTTGACCTTCGAATATAAGGTCAACTAGCGTTTTGGTTTACGGACGCGTTTTCAGGGTTTCAGAATCAACAACCAAGCTCCTGCAAAGCATGTTTGGATGATCATGGTTTGGATTCATATTCCAAGGTCTCTCAAACTAGATTTACATAATTTGCAAGAATCATGGTAACATTAACCTAACCTAATAATTAACCTGGGCTAATTGTTAACCTAACTCATCGAACGAAAAGGGCCGAGCGTAGACGGGCCGAGCGTAGAC
>JABASL010000534.1:0-16262 GCA_019775825.1 Neanura muscorum | reverse complement strand
ATCAAGAAGTATGCTCCTACTGATGCTACAACGAATCCTTCATTGATCCTTGCTGCTGCCAAGATGCCACAGTATCAACATCTCATCAATGAAGCCATTGATTATGCAAAGAAGACATCAACGTAAATTTGTAACATTCTTCCAGAATGTAGCATTGTGTAGAACGAGTAATAGCATTATGGAATTTGTGCTTTTACGAATAGGAATCTGGAGGAACAAGTAGTGGAAGCAATTGACAGGCTCTTCGTCCTCTTCGGAAAGGAAATCCTTAAGATTGTACCAGGTCGTGTGTCTACTGAAGTGGATGCCAGACTCTCTTTTGATCAGAAGGCAAGTATTGCCAAAGCCAGGAAGTTCATTAAATTCTATGAGGAACTGGGAATTCCTAAGGAGCGAATCCTCATTAAACTTGGATCTACATGGGAAGGAATTCAGGCTGCAAAGTAAGTTCATCATTCAATTGTTTTGCCATTTTTTTTGCTCATTCACTTCTTTCGTAATTTCAGAGTTCTTGAGTCCGAGCATGGAATCCATTGCAATCTCACGCTCTTATTCTCGTTCCCGCAAGCCGTTGCATGTGCCGAGGCTGGAGTTACTCTAATTTCACCATTTGTTGGACGAATCTTGGATTGGCATGTTGCAAACTCTGACATCAAATCATTTGAACCCTTTAAGGATCCTGGAGTCAAGAGTGTCACTCAAGTGTATAACTATTACAAGAAACACGGGTATAAGACCGTTGTAATGGGTG
Organism: Neanura muscorum; assembly: GCA_019775825.1. NCBI lineage: Eukaryota > Metazoa > Arthropoda > Collembola > Poduromorpha > Neanuridae > Neanura > Neanura muscorum. The sequence continues at coordinate 15,511 of JABASL010000534.1, read as the reverse complement.
CTTCATTCCGAAATGTTGGTAAGACAACTCTGGAATATCAGCCAAGGAAACTGGTAACGTTTATCAGCTTTTGAATAAGAACTAACGATATAAATATGTCCTTTGTAGGGGAAATCCAAGCTTTGACTGGTTGTGATCTACTGACAATCTCACCTGGATTGCTAGCCGAGTTGGAGAAGAGTTCTGAGCCGTTGGTTCAATCTCTCAGCGCTGCGCATGGTAAGTAACAGGACAAGAAGGCTATAAAAATTAGTGAGGTCGGGGTGACAAAACCGCTACGATAAAAACGGACACTTTAGGTTGATTTATACGTTTAGACGTCACGAGTCCTGGTTTTGTCGGATTTTAGGTGGTTTCAAATACAAATGAGTCGTGGTTTGTACGTGAAGCTCCGCCGCGTATTGTTATTTGTCTAGCTCTTTTAAATTAGCGTTTCACAAAATACTTGCGCACCGTATAACTAATCTCTGACGCCTAACACGACAACTGAAAAATTGGTAGCGCTCGGTTGGGTTTAACGAATTACTGATGTTTTTTTGTTCCAGCCAAGACACTCGACATTCCAAAAGAAGAAATGAGCGAAAGTCGATTCCGTTGGTTGATGAATGAGGATGAAATGGCTACAGACAAGTTAGCTGATGGAATTCGAAAATTTGCTGCGGATTCCATCAAGCTAGAGAATATGTTACGAGAGAAGTTGGATTCTGCAAATGGTGGACAAAAATGAAGGAACAAAAACAAAGTGTAAGTTTTTTTTTCCAGAAGAGGAATATCTTTTTAACCAAGCTCAGCATTACAGCCGACTTATAGTAACATCATTTCACAAATTCTGAATCAAAATAATCTGATCAAATAAAATGGACTCGAACAAATGGTTGTTGTTGATATTGAGGATTTTCCTTCATTTTATTGGCCAGCAATAAGAATTAAAATCAAGTCCATTTGTTTTGATGATTTTTTTAGTTAGAGGTAGAGCTACGCTTGAAGAGAATACGTTGTGGACTAAGTCAGTGTGTCCTGTTCAAATTCTTAGTTTTTTTTTCTTTTGCTAAAGTAGAATTGAAGCGTAGTATGTTCAAGTTCCGATATTCAAGTAACCGTCGCAGCAGCCCAATTTTTTGGCACTCAGCACCAGCAGCGTCCTTTCCAGTTGGTTCAGAAGAATCACAGTTTTGAATCTTCCTTCTCCTACAAAAACAAAAATTAACAAATCTCAGTAAACTTCGTTTTGTTATAAATCACGGTGACTTAAATCACGGTAAAATTAACGGTTAGGAGACGACGGAAACAGGGTTAGTGTAATAACGGGAAGGTAATTTGGGTTATTAAAATTAAGCGATCTGACGCCTAATTTTTTTAATAACAAAAGGTGCCCAAAATTGAACAAAAATCCTGCAAAATTGTTGTCAGGAACGAACTCTAACGCATTTAATTAACTATCGTATATTTTCTGAACTCTTAAGCTCTTTTACTTCTTCTTTTACTGGATGTTGTACTGGAAGCTTCTTTTACTGGAGCAAATTTACAAATTCATTTTTGACTCCATAGTAAACCTTTGGTGAATGATAAAAAAAATGGCCGAAAACGACCGTGCATCTTGTCGTCAGAAGTTTGTGCAATTTTATAAAATACTCCAACTTAACTTTATGCCAAGTTGAGTTCTTTTGAATAGACGGATTAACATCCGATGAACGGAATTCTACGAAATTAAAATTACGTAATTTTAATTTGAAGTTTAGAAAGTAGGAAGAATGGACTTACAAAGCTAAAACTACGGTTGAGAGAGTGAGGGGTATTGTTCTCGCACTGCAATAAAACACAATTTTTTATAATTTTAATTAAAATCTGTTTTGTATAGAAATCAGATTGATCCACTCCCATTTTACTAATCTACCACCACCACCACAAACAAACAATGAAAGCAAGCTAATTCTTGTAATCTAAATACATATACGTTAGATTTAGTTCCCTGCCATCATAATTTTTGATGCAGTTTTTGGTAAGTAATGTTTTACTAATTTGGGCTACATTTTAAACTACACGAATAGCTAGCAGAGCATTTTTTTAAGAAAACGATAAATGCATGAAATTAAGCTTGAAGCAAAAATAAAATTAATTCGTCATTACCACTTCTTCGATTGTCTCCATTGCATCGTCGGTAGAAATTGCAACGGATTCTGTTTTTACTAAACCTTCTTCCCTCTTGCGCTTCTCCTCCTGTTAACACAAAATTCAAATACATCAAACTAAAAACCGAAGTTAGAAAAACCGTGTTTAAAATAGTACTCAAATTAATTTTGTAAAATTTAATTTCCGATTCGATAAAGCTTTACAGGCATAAAGCTTTATGACGGGAAATTAAGCCTTCATACCTTGATAACATTCATCCAATGCCGGTGATTGTTCTGGAGATGTTTTGTTTGCACACAAAATATTTTTCGCTTCTTTTTCGTCGCCTGATCACTCGTTTCATCGGAATAGGAAGAGTCATTGTCATTGTCCGTTTCCTGGCAACTTGATAGTTCATCCCCAGTAGCCTCCATCTCATCCTCATCCTCCCAGAATCCAGGCAGAATTCCAGCTTCTGCGACAGCCTTGCAGAGAGGAGCCACAAGGTGATTTATAAAAGATTCTTGTAGTTTGGCTAACTGCGGATGATCTCGATCCATGTATGGAGAAATTGGGATGCCTAGCTCGGCTTCTTCGTCGCCTATAAAAAAAAACGTGAACTTAATAATAATAATTCAGTGATACTGAACCGTTGTAGTTAGTGATCACATCTCGGCAGGCTAGTAGGGAGTTAAATAATTAATGCCGAGCTTTTTTTTTACTGCTTAAGAAGTGTGTTAGTTCCAACCTTGTTCATAGAATTCTTCTGCAATACGATATGTCCACCGTACATGGATATCATGAAATTTACAGGGACCATTGATATCTGCTAATTTTATACACATTTCCATAACTAGAAGGCGATCAGCCTCTTGAGTCCAGTCAATTCCTGCAGACTCTTCTTCATTAGCCTTTGAATTGAACTCTGCCAGAATCTCGAAATGTCTCTTGAGGTCAGTGGCTAAGATGGCCTCAATTACCAAGTAGCGAAACCGCTTGAACTCTGCTTTGTCCAAAAATTTGAGGAAATTGCAGGCAGGAGACCCAAGGAGTAGGTTCCAGGCAGCTGCCGCATGATGATTCTCCAATACGGATCTATCGTTGTACAAAATAGCCTAAAATTCAAAAACAAATCAAATAAAAGTTAGAACTTAATCTAGCTGTCACACACAAAATTTGAAGATTTTAGGTTGCCATTAAGTTTTTCAAAATTAGGCTACTCACTTGCGGTGCGTGTGTGGTAACTAAAAAAGCGTTTGTTCTACCCGGATGATCATAATCTGGAACAGATAAACAACAGAATCATATTCAGATGAAGTTTTCCCTTCAGAAAATTATGGACTCCACAGATTATTTTTTCTATATGAAGGAAAATATTTTAAGCAACGCGTCGGCATGAACTAAATCCTGAGTTTTCGCTCTGTAACTTGATGTAAAGTTACCCAAAACCTGACCTTAAAACCTCAGCTTAAAAATTGAACTATTTCTATGGGTTTCAAAGCTAATCCAGGATTCAAACCACCATTAAAAAAATAAATAATTATGAAATGAACGTTTCCCACTTTGATTTACATCTTGTCAAACTAACTGTTTTGAATTTCCAAATCTTCCAAATTCCATTTCCAAATCAAAGGGTTTATTTTGAAAAAAAAATGTATCTCGAAAAGAAAGGCGACAGCCCTGGAAGGAAAGTTTCGAATTCAGGATTCTTCGCGGTCAAATTATATTTGTAAAAATATAAATTGAATTTCAGTTTCAAAAAATGGAGATCGTTGGAAATGGGATATAATCACGGTGGTGATATTTTAATTCTTGGTACATGTAAAATAGCTGGACGGTACCCGCGTAAAGTAACAATTTTTACCGTGCATGGCAGCTGCTGTGTAGAGAGCCAATAGCTCGAGGGCAGGAAAATTCGCTCCCATGATCCCATAAGAAGACTCTTGTACATTGAACCAAGCTCGATGACTCGACATGTCTAAAATAATGAAAAGGGGTTTTATATAATTAATTTCCATTGTACCACAATCCACAAATATGGCCGGATATTAGTTAAAACTACAAGGACATGATAGATAATAATTTCTACACGAACCGGAAACAGAAGGAGTCTCAGGATCCGAAAGCTGCTGCATTTCAAAGCCTGGGATTGGCTGAGAAGTCAAGTAGTAAACGCCATGGAGCACGTCAGCCGCGTGCATGCGATTATGATCTAGAAAAAGACAAGAGCTGAAGTTCTGGATTTATGTCATGCGTTGCGTTTCCTTCTTGACACAAGACTTTCAATTATAAATGAAGTCTTTGACTACATGTACATAGTACATACATGGTTTATCACGATAGCCCATCTCCAGAGCATGGAAATAGTTGATAAACTCTTGAATTGGGATCTTGAAGGCCTCGAAGAGCCCTACTTCCAGGAACACTTTGTAGCACATCTGCAATAGAAACAAGGATTGAGAATGGTGGGATTCCGGTACAAGATTCTGAGAATACGAGACACAATCCCTTTAATTAACGTTCCTTTCATTCCTCTAGGCTCGTGTACAATGAACCACTTCATCATGAGAAGTGCCTATTTGCCAAGTATTAAACTAAATTATCTCAATTCTACTAATTAAACTTCTTCAAACCTAAAACTTAATGAATAAAAAACTAAAAGCTACTCTCAAAGTTTCAATCATACTTGGTTAAGGGTACTCAAATAAGAAGTATGGCTAATAGTTTCCAATTATTATAAATATTTAAGTTTACAAACTGGACTTCTGTACCTCCCTCCGCAACATAATTCACATGGAGCGTTTAAGTTGTCAGGGTGGGGCGGAGGCGGTATTTAGTTGAAACGTGGATTGGATTAGGGTTCAGAAAGCTAGGTTGCGGAATACGGGCCTCAGTGCCAGCGACAGGTTGTGGACCCGCTCGAGCGTGAATGCAAGCCCAAATTGTGAAACCTTGGACTGCTGTTGGGTTTAATACTTTACATTCCTCCTTTTCGTACTTTCCTTATCTTTAAAGTTAGCTAACTTCGAATTAAGGTTGAAAATTGGCTACGTCTGGTTTTCGCAGAGTCCCACGGTTCCATCCCACTGCTTCCTGCTCCTAACCCACCAACTCGATTACCTTTTAGAGCTAAACACTGTCATGTCATATCCACTCAATTCGGCTCCATGAGTCTAACGTGTATTAAGAACTTAAAACTTCTGAATGCCTAACGCGAGGAAAACCATACTTCCTATTTGATCCCCCTGTAGGAATTATAAAACGTTGGTTGTGAGCCCTTACGTGACTGAGTATTTGTGTATCTGAGTTTCTCTCCAAATCAAAAATTGGATAGTCCCACTCATTGAGTTTACAAAGACAAGGGTCTGAAGCTATAGCTGCCAGATCGAACCTTGTCCCGTCCAGTGCACAAATGACCTCACCATTTCCAGCGTCATCATCCGTGGAAGCTGATGAAATCCCTTGTTCTTCCTGTGGCTCTACTACTGTAAATATGACAGGACTAAGCCTCAGAGAATGTCCTGAAGACCCGCCAACAGACGTTTCTTGACCTTGTGGACCATCACCCAAAGTACTGGCAATGCTGCAATTGTCATCTGCTTCTCCAGTCTCCATTACGAACCCACCAAGTTTCCCCACGACCAACTGATCCAAGTCACCAGGGGTCCCTGGAACCCAGTTCAAAACCTTTAACAACGGGATTCGAATCATCAATCATAATGAGAAGAAAATAAATTACGAAATGCTTTTTTTAAATACATTGTATTAAATAGTAAGTGAACGAATGTAAATGCCATTCGGGTGGGAATAAAAGTTGATTGCTAGACGCACTTTGCAGTTAAAAGTTACGAGCATGAAAGTGTAGTATTAAGGGAGAGCGTGTAATGGTGGGGTCACTTGGACTCGGTCTGTGATTGGTTACCTGAAGGACCACCACCAAATTGTTGTGGAAGCGTGGTGGGGGTGGATGGCGGCGGGAGTGGGAATTTTGAAGGACTAGGATCCCTGCTCCTCGAGTCCTGAGGGGAAGGCATAGGTGTCCCACCAAGAGGTGACGAAGGGGTACTTCCTGTTAAGCCCGCAAGGGAGCTGAGATGGGTGAGGTCAGAGGGGGATAGTGGGTGGAGACTACAGACGGTTTTCCGCTGACTCCCTACAGTTTGAAATTCCTGCTGGCTGTAGCGACGTCGCACATCTTTTAGAGCAGAACGGCCGTGGCGGATTTGAAAGAAGAAGAAGAACCATGCACCAAAGGCCAACCAACATGAAAGAAATTAAAATTAAAAAATACATTGCAAAATACAAAACAACCAAATTAGCATGTTTTAAATTATTAATTTTATAAAAATGAAATTCCATTCACTATTTACCGGCGGCGGCAGCGGACCTCCACCTTAGCGTAAATTGTTCAAACAAAACTCTATTCATTCTAGTTTTAATTCTATTAAAAAAAATCTAATTTCATTATATTTATTTCAGAAATTGTTGGAAATTTAAATTTAAATTTATGATTCTGGTGTCGCTAATTTGGAAACTTTGTTTCAATTTCCTTCAGTTAGTTTTTAGTTAGCATCTTTCAATCAATCCATGCTCCTCGCTCACTGTCAGTTTAGTTATTAAATTTAAAAAAAAATCGCAACTACGGCTCATATCTAAACTTCTATGTGTCTTTTATTCTAAAGCTCATATTCTAACTTTCATCTAAATCACTTTCACTTTAGCTTTCTCTCATGATAAAAGGGAAAGAACTTCTACGTATTATGTAATATTATATAAGTTAGGAAAACTCAAACTCATGCTTGCTTTCTTCGTTCTTTCCTTTAAAAAAGTCAAACTTAACTTCCGCTCTTTAATAAGAAAGACTCAAAGTCAAACTCTTCCTGCTGATAATGATGAAAAAGCAATTTCTGTTGAAACTTTTGTCTTCATTGTAAACCTAACATGGCTCAGTTGGGGTGCTTTCTTCCGATACCCCTCTCTTTTGGGCAATGGGAAATAGGGGAGGGGGTGTCTTCTTCCAAGTTTTTAGAAGAGAAATACGGATTTAAGCAGATTATTGTTTAGTCTTCGACGACTAAAGACTTTGAGACAAGCTTCTTTAGTACTCTGTGACTCTTGCCCTTTAGGTCATTACGGCTGGCCTTATTTGCCACAACGTTCTTGGAAAAAGAAGCGGAGGTTCAAATAATCCGTATACGACTTTCATTATTCTCTCGGTTTCCTTGCGTAATTAATTAGAGTTGTCCCAGGTAAGAAGATTAAGCAGTTAATTATCCTTCGTCACAAAAGGCTCGTCCTAAAAAGAGCTTTTTCTAGTCTTAAGAAAAGAACAATAGAAAAGTTTCCAAATCCGCTGTTCTTAGATAATTCTTTCTAACTAAAATTGTAGCTGCTAGAAGCGCCGCAGCGACATGCGTCGTATTTCCCCATCATAATTAATAAACAATTAGTTATCTAAAAAATTAATAAGAAATAGAGAGACAACCTGAAGAAGCGTAAAGAGCATTGGCAGAGAAGCTGCGAGATTTGTGTGAAGCCTGGAGGGTAGGAGGATGATGTATGGGGGTGGTTGTTCCTCCTCCAAGACTTGCCCCCACCATTGGCAGGCCACTTGTCTGCGTCGGACTACTCCCAGGCGTCCCTTCTAGCCAATCAAATATCACACATCACAATTCAAAAAGCCATCCCACCAAAAGCCAACACTCCTCCCACCACAAAGTTAATTAAGTACAAGTATGTACTAGTTAGTTAAACGCAGCTTTCAAACTTAATTCCATGCTTCCCGGGTTCGGCTCACATACCCATGGCGGAACGGAAGGAAGCAGAGCGTCGTCGTCGTGCACTTGGATGGGGTTCCAGCGTTGGCATTCCCGTAGCTGTCGTGGTTGTTGTCCAAGTGCTGGTAGACATTCGGCGCAGGAGATTCGCAGAGACACCTTTCTTTGAGGCCGCAGAGTTTCTCTGCAAAACGAAATACAAAATTAAATGAGATCCTAAACTGTAAAACTAGAATTACAAAACATGTTTTGGGATGACCGATTAATTAATTAATAATTGCCTATAAATTAAAAAACAAACAAATAGAAAACCATATTTGTCAATGTTGAATGTCGTTTTTTAAGCCCTGTCCAGAGAAAGCAACTTTCACCGCTAAAGGTCCCGCTTTTGAGGCGTTGAAAGCAAAACACTCCTGAGACGCCAGGCTCATGATGATCATTTGTTTGAAAAAAAAAAACTTGGATCCTGGTTCAGTTTTCATCGCCAAAAATGATCAAACTTTCAGTGGCACTTTCTCTGGGCAGGATACTCATAAAACTGGCCTTATACCTTGGGCATTGTGGAGATTTTCTCCCCCGTGTACGGTATTTCGTCAATGTCCGAAGTGTAGTCAGGATCAGTAGAAAGGGTAAGTGGGGCTGCTCTAGGTCGACTACTGGGATTTGAGTAGTGTAATAAGGGCAGTGGTGGCGTGAGAAGAGTTGCCAGAGCTTTCAATCCAGCCACAATATGGGCTGGAAGTGCTGCCGAATCCAGAAGCATATCAGTTACCAGACCATGAGCTTCCAGCAGAAGGGCTGTGTCCACCCCGCCGGTTGTATTCTGTAAAAACCAGTAATTAAAATAAACCAATTAATTAACTTCCAAGTAATATAATAAATTGAAAAATATGTTGGTGAGTTTAACGTGAAATAAATTCAGTAGAGCCCACGAAATTCCCCCAATGCATTCTAATATTGGTCGTGGGAGTACAATGGGTATTAAAATAGAATCCTCAAGTACAAACTCAGCTGAATTGATTATGTACAGAACTATTCAAAAAACGTTCCTATAAAACTCAAGGTTGAAAAAAATTAAAATAAAATTTGGACAGTCTTATTCGTTAGCAAATAACCTTAGGAATTGCCTTAAACTTATCATAGTTCCCTGAGCTTTAGAGTCACAGTTATGCTTTCCCATACCTTCTACCAAAAACTGTTTACTATAGAGTGAAAGCATGGCGAAAGCGAAGAAAAGGTTGTGTAGAAAGTGCACGAGCCCACAACGAAAGGTCATTTTGAATTATGCCGAAGTAAGTAGTAATTTGATGTAAAGCGGTGGTGGATAGCAGTGGTATGGTGGTTGGTAACTTCCTGTTTTGTGGCCATCAGGATGAACGGGACAGGGAGTTGAAGTGGCTGTGGTTTTGTGACATGGACAACCCACATCTGCTGTTATTCATTTTGCTTTCTCTACAGGTGGACATGCGCTTCTCACTCTCCGTCGCTGGTCCATATTTATATCGTCCCACCACCAGTAGCAGTCGAAAACTTTCCCTATCAAAATCTTCCATCCAGGAATTTCTCTTCTGGCAAGAAACGCTTTTGGCTGAGGCATAAGGAGAGGGAGGATAAGAGAATCTGGGCAATTTGGGTCGAATAGAAGAGTTCGACTTTTCGGAGGCTTCCGTTTTATTTAGTCTTTTGATATTAGGAGAGCGAGGTCAGCCTCAGCCTGCCTGCGTCATCGTCACGTCAGGCCAAGAACCCACGAGGAGCTGAGAACGACCTTAATAAGACTTCTTCCAACCATCATCCAAAAGGAAAATTATTCGTCCCCACCACGAAACTCAAGTGCTCTAGCAGCTGACACTTAATACCACCCGCCCTTTTGTCTCAGCTACTTTCCATGCCCCACAGCAAACAAACAATCAAACCCACTAAAACAATGGATACTTACCTCTAACTCTACAGTGCCTTTCTCAAGTAACGTCCAAGCAAAACAGGAATGTATCTTTCAATGTTCAATAGTGAATAAAAAATGAAAGCGTAGTGCCCTAAATCCCGCTATTTTCAACGTGTCTAAACACCAACAGTGAAAGCCTTTTTTTATGGGTCATATATCCAAAAGGACTCCTCCGATGCCTCAACTATTCCCAACATCCCAACTAGCTCGGGCTAAAAACCCACTTTCCGGCTAAGCATTTTTAATGCGCCTGTAAACAGAAAAGGAAAGTGAAAGTAGAGAAAGGACGACTCAATATTTGATTCACTCGCACTGAAGATTAGCTCAAACCAGCTAATGCGATCGTCTTCGTCATATCTGCCTGAGACTCGCCAGCGGCTAAAGCACATAGCGTATCCAAATTTCCCACACAAGGTCAATGTGACAGTGCAAATGCTAAGTTCGAAGATGGGCCATATCGGTCACCCCTTCATTCCTGTCAACAGGTGACATGTCCGCTGTAAGGGGTCATTGACCCCCCGATGTCTGTTGCAGCTGCACACTCTCTGGACAGTACTATAACATTAGGCAAATAGGACAACAATAAGGACCGTAGACCAAGGACCGTGCCAAGTCCTTAGGATGAACATTGACACTGAAAGGTGACCAATGACGATGGGAAGAACTCGCTGACCATTTTACTCGCCGGGAAAGAACACATTGCTCGGAGTCGGACTATAATAAGCAAAGTTGCACAATGTAGGATCTCAAATTGAAATGTCACAATTCATAGGAGTGATTTGAGTAAGTAAAAAATAATAAAATTTTTGTGTGAACTGACATTTCCAGACAAAAAGCTAAATACTGTGAATCCAATGATCACCTAGTTTAACTAAAATGAGCAACTCAATGCCAAAAAGATCGCAAACAAGCTCACCGAACCTGCATGATACAGCGATCATATTCACAATATTTTGGATAAATAAATCGATCAATGCCTTATTTCTATTCCTACAAATACGGCTGAAAAGCCAAAATTAATTTTTTGAAACATCAAAACAAAGCTGCACAAATATAATCTGGACCACTAGACGTTGCAGATTTTTTTTCTGTAAATACATCATTAACATTAATAAATTGTATTTCCATTTCAACACATTTCAGACGACAAAGACATTTTTTTCAACACAGATAACGAAAAGACAAAACTGTTTCAGTAACAGTGTACACATAAATGTTTTCAGTTCTTTGTAGATTTTTTTGAATGGCGTTGATCTTTTGTTTTCGAGCAACATTTAAGTTCGCTCTACGTCGTCCTAAGGCTTCAATATTCTGAGATATTGGGTACTGTTATAAGTAAACAAGCCTATTTTGTTGTCGATAGGACTATTGATGTACAAACGAAATAAAAAATAATGTACTGTGAGAATTTTCGAAAATCGTTTGGTTTTTAATACGTGAAAATTCCTAGTTTACTGGGAAAGTGAGTTCTAGCAAGACTCTTGGTCTTGGTTGGTTCTGGTTTTATTATTTAGCTTTGGAGAATTTTTTATCACCGTGGCCGGTTTTTCACAGCCGGTCGTTCACAATTTTGGGGGTGTAGCAGCACGAGCCACTATTTTCTGTGTTCCGGACGTCGCGTGAAAGTGTGTAAAGGTCTTTCAGAGTGACCCCAAGCTGAAGTCCTAACCTCAAAATTTGATAAAGGCTTTTGCGAAAACGAGAAACCAGCAGATGGCATTTGGACACAAAAGAGCAAACATTTCGATTTCCTTTCAGTTCCATTCCATCCAACTACTACTTAGATTTTGTTGTATAATTCATACGTCCCTTTTATCCTACCTGAATGCTTCATTCTAACTTTCTCTTCTCTTGTCTTGTCTGGGCATGCTATTTCCTTCCACTACCCTAGACAGGAACTCTAAAAGTTCAAAGGGGCTTCAAAAGTCAAAAACAGAAGAAGATAGGAGAGCAGAGAGAGGAAAAGAGGAGAGACAGAGAGAGCGGAGTCGTTCTCTGATGTTGGCATAAAGGGAAAGTTAGTTTCCCTTTCTTCGTATGAGGAATCCATCTGTGGATTGAAGAATCTAGAGCACAACCAGGACCCAGCAGAGACCATAGACCCAAACGGAAAAAGTGCGGAAAAGGATGGGTAGAATGGGAGTGACGAGTGAGTGATGGATTCGAGTAATACTCAGCTCCTTTTCTCCTTTCGTAGAAGAAAAAAAAACTTCAATAGCCTCGTTCCACAGCCTGGCGGATGTTGATGGGATGTTGATGATGATGATGATGATGAGATCGAGATCCAGCCTTTTCCATTCTATGGGTCTTCAAAAAAGGGTCGAACTGGGACACAGAGAGAAAGGTAGATAAAGAACAAAGGGCCCACCCACGGACCCAAACTGTCTTTTGATGTTCTAATATTTTTTTTCATAAAGAAACTTGACGACGTTCATTCTACTGTGTATAAATTCGGGAAGCCTAACTTAATTGAGATCTGGATATAGTAGTGAGGGCTGCTAACCTGAACAGGTCTTGAGGAAGGCCATAAAGCGATATTTTCGAAGACCATTTTGAACCTGAGCCGTAGAAATATAGTTGGGGCATTCATAGGTTCAATCCCACTTTTTGGCATATTTTTTTATTATTGAAAGTTTTAAATTGGCTTGTTAAACATTTCAACAGCCGAAACCAAAACCAGAAAGGTAGAAGGGCAAAGATCAAAAGTTAGCTTTTGGGAAGGGTGAGCGGGAAAGCTTGATAATTGTATAACTTTTGGTGTTCCCTTCGACTGAATCCAATTCCTGGCCATGCTCCTAGACATCAGTCGATAGTGGTTTTGAAGTCTTCAAAAGAAGAGTCTTGAAGCAGTAGCCAATTCAGCTGGATCTGGCGCCAGGTACAAAGAGGTTATCCAGCCCACCTGTTCCAGTAGATATCTAGTCAAGTGGATAGTTTCTTATGATTCCAAGGGCCCCCTTCTGCCTCCTACTGTGCCCATTACACATCCATTACATGCTTAGCCTTTAGTCACACTGTTGTTAAGGCCTAACGCATCTGCCACTGGCAGGAAAATAACTTTAGGCTCTCAAAATGGCTCTTGCTACATCCTAAAATGTCAATTGTCAATAGGAGAATGTGCTTTCTCGGGGAGGACGGAAGCTTCAAACCACTCTTCCTTAAGCCTAAATCCCTTTTCCTGTCGTCTATCCAACAAACTTTCTCCATCCTTTGCCCCTCCAGCAGACGCTAAGCCTTAAAAAGAAGTTCTCACACCAGCTCTCCTGCTTCTTCTCTGTACCAAATAAAAAGGATACTCAACGATTCGATAGAAGAAGAAGGAAAAAAACTTTTAGAAAGCCCAAGCATTATTTCCCCTCTTTCAGAAAAAGAAAAGAAGGGAAGCACGAAAGGAGAATACGTCGTCCTCGTCTCCACTTTCTCCTGAGACAACTTTAATGCCATGCCAATACTATAGCGTCTCGAGAATAAGTTCTGGATTCTGGATTTGAGAAATTGAGAGATCCAATATCCCATTTCCCCAACTTTCTCATCCAATCATCCTAATAACACGAAAAGAAGAAGAGAAACGAGATCTCCAATTAGACATATGACACCTTCAGAAGAACTCCCAATACACGCCATCACCTACACCTTTCTTCCTTAACGATATAGAGGGTGATCAAAATTTTTCATTACGCCACAAACATTTCTGATCGGAGTTTTCACTTCGGTAAAAGACCGCGATTCCAAAAACTTTGACTACCTTGTCTGTTCTTTCCAAATAATAATGGTTCCACACCAAAATCATGGAGGTTTTCTTTTTATGAAGCCAATTAAATTGAGTTCCAAAAGCTCAACAACTTCTTTTATAAACCTGTCGCAATAGGTTACCCCATAGAAATAACATATAGGGTGAGTAAAATCCCGGCCTAAGTCAAGCTTTTTTAGCACAAATATTAAAAACTAGGGTGGGCAGCCCTGTATGTTAGAAATATTGAACCCCACAATCCGCCGTTGTTCGTGTCCCAATCCGCCGTTGTTCGTGTCCTTGCCAAAGAAAAAAAAACTGTCCACTAACGAAACCTTACTTTGGTTCAAGATTGAATAATAAATCCAAGTAAAAATAAAATAATAACTTATATTTTCAATGGAAGTTGGAGCCACTTAAAGAGCTAATGCAGGTTCCCTATTATTACTTCGTTTCTAGAAATTCAGTCATAAAGAAAAGGCTTGCCAAAGGGAAATAACTAGTTTAGTTTAGGAGGCAGGCGACCCCACTTTACTCTGTAAGCAGAATGAATTCGAATGATAAACAAGTACATATAACTTTTCCTAGAAATGTGACATTTATTACTCAACAAATTCCTTCACTTACACACTTTACTAAAATGGACTTCTTGTATTTTTTGGCTTTTCTTACAATATCCGGCAGATCCCGAACATAATTTGCGAAAAAAAAGGAAGACAGAAAAATCGGATTTCACTCGGAAGTTGATCCTAGTTTAAGTTACGAGGATGAACAAATAAATTGAAATGTTAAGGGCATAATATTGAAAAAATAAATTTATCAATTGTTTGGTGATGTTTATCATTAGTAAATACTACATGCTAGTTCAGATATTAACGGCTTGATTTCGCTGAATTAGAAAACACTGTCAACTGTCACTACAATCGAATTGAAAACAACGCCAGGGTTTCTTATTTTCCCGCTAGATTCATACCCCGAAACCCGGATGGTCAGAATGGCCGAGGACCCTCCCCCGCTCGGAAAATTATATATATATAAGTAGTATACTGGTTACAGTCGCTATTACAGTGGGTATATAGGGGAGGACCCTCCCACCGCCAGTCCGAGGTTTCGTGGTATGGCTAGATTCCATGTTGATTTCATGCGTACGAATTCCTTGGCACATACATGCTTCCCCCGCCCGGAAAATTATCTATATAAGTAGTATACTGGTTACAGTCGCTATACAGTGGGTATATAGGGGAGGACCCTCCCACCGCCAGTCCCAGGTTTCGGGGTATGGCTAGATTCCATGTTGATTACATGCGTACGAATTCCTTGGCATATACATGCTAACTATTTAATTACTTCGTAAATGTCCAGAACTTTCCGAAAAAAAAATGGCCTCCAAAACCCTAACAACATGACACATTACATCAATTTTCTAGATTCCAAGTTTTAGAATTTAGCAAATTTGCCAAAATTTAGATATTGCCTTCAGATAATAAGATGCGCGTATTTCTATTAACAGTTATGTGCTATCATTAATATACATGAAATTATTTATTTTGCCAAAAAGTCAATCGACCTTCAAGAAATGTCGCATCGTCGAAGTTGACAAATATCAAACTGTGTCAAAATACTTGTTCCAAAATTAGAGCTTCTTCAAACAAACCAAATAGTATAAACTACA
Source organism: Neanura muscorum (assembly GCA_019775825.1). Lineage (NCBI taxonomy): Eukaryota > Metazoa > Arthropoda > Collembola > Poduromorpha > Neanuridae > Neanura > Neanura muscorum. The sequence goes on along the minus strand of JABASL010000534.1, from coordinate 278 downwards.
GCTTCCTGTAAAATTGAACAAGTCGAACGGCGGAGGACATTGCCAAAAACTTCATAACATACATTTATTTCTATTCAAAAACATTCAGTGTCTAATCTCCATGTTACAGAAACACCAACGAAATCTAGCATTCTTCCTACGATTCTAACTTTCTAAATCTACGAAACCAGAACTCTTGTACAATAAATCACTCTGAAATGAAATGAAAGCCGAAAAAAGTTCAATTTCAATTTTTCTTCTTCTCTTCTTTCTTTGCATGCTTCTTACTACCATAAAAA
>JABASL010000533.1:0-16274 GCA_019775825.1 Neanura muscorum | reverse complement strand
TCCTCAATATTACACTCACGCCTTCCTTAACGTCTCCCAACACTTATCAAAAATCGTCTTTATTCTAAAGGAACAGGAAACCAGGACAAGAACAATTTTTTTAAAAGAAAAAATTGCAAAAGAATGGCGGAAAATGACCACATGGCAGTAGAATGAGATCACCCACACTTTGGATATTCATCAACGGTTAAGAATGAGAATTTGACGGTTAATATAGCACTTTTCAACAAATTTTTTTTATTAAAACATAAACAGTGTAAACTCATTAAACGAAAATCAGCAACACGTGTGCGAGTTTTTAGCGAATATGAACCTGCAAAGTTACCTTCCGTTATTCACTGCTGCCAAAAATACTTAAATCTGATGATTTTTATGCCCTTTAGCTGGTATTTCTTAGCTGGCATTTCTTAGCTGGCATTTCTTAGCTGATATTTCTTAGCTGGTATTTCTTAGCTGATATATCTTAGCTGGTATTTCTTAGCTGGTATTTCTCAGCTGGCATTTCTAGCTGGTATTTCTTAGCTGGTAATTCTTAGCCGGTATTTCAGCGGTTATTTTTAGCCGGTATTTGAGCTGTAATTTTTAGCCGGTATTTGAGCTGTTATTTTTAGCCGGTATTTCAGCGGCTATTTTTTAGCCGTTATGACGCCATGTGGAACCCTTCTAGCTAGGTTCTACATGAAAATCAAATTGACTTAACCTAAATTGAATGTTAAATTTAGTTGCAAACAAAATTATCATTGGCCAACAGGAGCTGTCACTCGTGCCAAAAACAAGAAACGTATAAAGCGCTGGCCATCCTTGGCAGATATGTAGATCCATTGTAGCAAGAAGAGCAATCCTTCGCCAAGAAACCAATGGCGATGATCCATTGTAATTTTGGATTGCGGAGTGGGAATGGCTTATGGGTTTGTGGGTTATGAATATTTGCCAAATCTGTTTCCGCGGATTTACAAGAGGTTTTTTATATTTTGTGACGATTTGGAGTAGCATAAAGCTATATTACCAAAAATGTTTTGCCGAATTTTAATCCGGGGAATCTTTGGGGTCATTGGGGTCAGACTCTTAAATTGTCAAAAAAAATTAAATAAATAGCAAAAACTAAATCAATGAACCAAGGGTTAACTCTTCAAGATGAAAATTAGAAAGTCAACTATCAAAGGCAAATCGTAACCTATGACGTGAGTTGTAAAAAAATATTGCAAAATGTTTTTGCGTAAATTTTTAGTCGAAAAAAATGACATCGCCCGTCACTTTGAAAAACGGTAAGCTGACACTTTCTGACAAGCAGTCAATTCATGGCAAATAATGAAATTACTTAATTTGTGAAAACTTGCCTGTAACAGCCAGTAGCAATGTCGATGAAAGCTTTTTAACAAAGCTGAACGAACGTAGGATCCATAGATACACTGAACAAATATTTAAAAAAATTTACTTCAATTAATTTAAATTTTCATTAACGATGATGTGTTTGTGTTGAATAAAAAAAAATGGGCCACACTTTCTCAAAAAATAGTGTTTAAAGTGACAAGAATAATTGAAAGGTGCTAGAAATGATTTTTAGTTTCCCCACCTACAAACAAATAATATTAACGGCATTTTCCCCTCTCTCAGTGAATTTCCCATGGAATCCCATCCCTCACTTTCACTTTACAAAACTTTTTTTTTTGAAAACTTTTCGATTTTTCAATTTCAATGCCTTTTACAACCTATGTCAGTCGACCTATGCCGCCGCTTCTCCAAAAAAACGTGGGAAAGGATTAAAAATTTCCATTGTTCCTTGTCAATATTTGAAAAGGTTCCAACAAAACTTTCCACTTTTCAAATTTTAAAAACGAATGAAAAGTCTTTGGCATCTCAACTTAGTTTTAAAAAAAAACTTTTTTTAAAGTAAATCTTTATAAGACTACTTAAACACAAATTTTTTGTAGGTTTTCAAATTTTTTTTTATTTTTTTAAGATTATTAACATTTCTTACATCCGTTCCCTGAACTTGTAATTTCATATGATCTTCTCGGACTGTTTTGCCATCCTTTCTCTTTTTCCAGCAGTAGCCATCTATTCTGTACCTGGAACTTCCGGCCCCTCCATTTCTTTTTCTGTAGTACAGAAACATTGACCCACTCTTTGGCCTACAAATTCAAAAAAAAATGATCTTTAGCGTCAAGCTTTCTTGTGAAGTTTTTATGCCTTTGAATATAATTTTATGTTAAAATTTTCAAATTTAGTTTTAAGTTATTTAAAATTATTATACCCTGCAAGCAGCTCTAAAAGTAAACTTAACCTAAATGTTATCCAAATTAAAAAAACATATATAAACCTAAACATTTTTGTGAGCTCAGATTTTGCATGATAAAAACGTTGAGGATAGTTTTTAATGTAAAACCCGCCTAAACTAAACAAAACTGCCCTAAACTAAAGAAAAACTGCCCTAACCTAAACCAAAACTGTGCAAAACTAAGAAAACTGCCCTAAACTAAAAAACCTGCGCTAAAATAAAACAAAATTGCCCTGAACTAAAAAAATTCCGCTAAACTTAACAAACACTGCCCTAAACTAAAAAAACTGCCCTATACTAAAAAAAACCGCCCTAAACTAAAACACTGCCCTAAACTAAAGAATTGCCTTAAACTAACCAAAACAGCCATAAACTAAAGATAAACTGCCCAAAGCTAAATCAAAACTGCCCTAAACTAAACCAAAACTGCCCTAAACTAAACCAAAACTGCCCTAAACTAAAAAAAACTGTCCTAAACTAAATAAAACTACCCTAAATTAACAAAACTCCGCTAAACTAAACAAAACTCCGCTAACCTGAACAAAAACTGCCCTAAACTAAAAAACTGCTCTAAACTAAACAAGAAACTGCGCTAAACTAAAAAAGAAACTGCCCTAAACTTTAATCAAAACTGCCCTTAACTAGACCAAAACTGCCCTAACGATAGATTTTATGTTTATTTACTATTTTCGCTAAATTTTTCGCCAAATTTTTTTGAATGCCTTAGAAGTCTTGCATTATTGGTTCGTCGAATACCTCAACTACTAATTGAGCGTTTTTCTTTTAGTTCATAGTGACTGTCACTTTTTTTCACTAGACGTTAAATCGTGAGAAATTAGTTTTGTGATATACATATATAGTTGTTTACAGGTTTCGGTTTAGGTTTAGGGTTAATGGTTTAGTTTATGTTTAGGTTAAGGTTTAGGTTTCAAAATGGTTTAGGGTAGGTTTTAGGGTTTGTGTAGGGTTTATTGAAACCCTAAACAATTCTGTCAACCTAAACCTAAACCGAAACCTAAAAACAACTATATATGTATATCACAAAACTCCTTTCTCACGATTTAACGTCTAGTCTTTTTTTCTTCTTATAATTCACATTTTTATGATACTGGAAGGACGCGCTAAACATGAAGGGAATAAAGTGCTCACATCTAAAACTACACCTGACTGCCGACTTTTCAAGTTCAAATCGCTCAAAGAAAACATAGAGAATAAAACTGGACACATCTCGCTTTCTTGCCTATTTTTGTAACCCTTGCAAAAATCCAAAAAATTCCAACAGAATAAAAGCAATCTCCTTTCGCACTTTTTATTTACTTCTTACTTTCTCCTCCTGGCATGGAGATTTAGCCATACAAAATGTGTTCTACTTCTGCTGCTTCATCCCTCATATGAATCTCTATTGGAAATTTTTCAGTCCATGAACTTTAATTTTTCATTTTAAGGAGGCGAGAGAANGAGATTTAGCCATACAAAATGTGTTCTACTTCTGCTGCTTCATCCCTCATATGAATCTCTATTGGAAATTTTTCAGTCCATGAACTTTAATTTTTCATTTTAAGGAGGCGAGAGAAGCCTTAAATAACAGAGAAAAGGGTTGTAGAAACAGAAATAGAAAATAAATACATGAGAGATGAAAAAATAAAAAAGAGAGTCGGAGAAAAAAAAGGAGAAGGAAAGTTTTGAAAGGAATCAGAATAGAATTAGCCAATGCCAATTTTAGAATTATGACGTTTTACACCTTTTGGCCTAGGGAAACACCGTGCTGAAAAATAAAATGGAAGTGTCAACTCGATGGAGGAGCCAAAAAGTTTACTGTAAATTCTTCCAACTTATCAAATCTTGTTTTTCTCATTAACTTTTCTTGGTCACAGCTTTTTCAAACTTCAGATTTCTCACTTGCTCTTCTGACAAATCCAGTTCCATTTCAGTCATTTCAGTCATTTTGAAATCCCAGTATAATATACGAGTGGGACCGCTTGACACCGTATTTTAATGCGACCCTACTTTCAAAAGTCCCAGTATTGAAACTGTGAAAAATCAACCTGAAATTTCTCCACGCCACTGATTATAAATATTGGCTAAAAAGTGTTTATTACTGGCCCGTGTCATGTAAATTATTTTGATTATTTCCTGATTGACGAAAAACACTTAACATTTCTTGATTTTAAAATGCTCGCGGCGATTTACACTTCCTCCTGGTAGCTTTGTCTGTCTTATGTTAAAAGTTTACTATTATTTTTACATTTTCCCGCGGAATCCCGTTGTTTCTTTCCCGGCATGTCTTTTTGTAGTAGACAATTAGACATGCCTCTTCTAAATCTTCACCAGTTTGAAATTTGTTGAATAAGGGCCAGCACGAGAGACAAGTCCGTTTCTGTAACTTACACCGAAAACCTAAAGTATTGGGGAAAGAGAAAAACAAACTGACTAACCTGGTTTTCACTTCCTTTGACAGCCATTCCGGGTGTCGGTTAAAGCTTATGAGAATCGCTGCAATTTCCTGCAAACAAAAAAAAGAACCACAAGAAAATAAAATACATCAAAGAAACACGCCAAGGCAATACAGAAATCCACCACAACTTTCCTTTATTTGACCTTTGGGGAAAGCATATCATTAACCCCAAACAGAAATACTTTTACAAACACTCCTCTTCCATCTTCATTCTAATAGAAAAACCACTTTTAAGTATTGGAAAAAGGGAAAAGCAAACTGACTAACCTGGTTTTCACTTCCTTTGACAGCCATTCCGGGTGTCGGTTAAAGCTTATGAGAATCGCTGCAATTTCCTGCAAAGAAAAAAAAAGAACCACAAGAAAATAAAATACATCAAAGAAACACGCCAAGGCAAGACAGAAATCCACCACAACTTTCTCTTTATTTGACCTTTGGGGAAAGCATATCATTAACCCCAAACAGAAATACTTTTACAAACACTCCTCTTCCATCTTCATTCTAACAGAAAATCCACTTTCACCTTCACTTTCTTTTCCAAAAAAAGACTAAACTTTAATTTGAAAAGACTGAGGGTAGAGGCAGAAAAAAGGAAGAGAAAGTTAGTTAAAGTTTTTCCCTTCCTTTATTGCATAACATTTGAGTTAATAAATAGGAAGAGAAGCAGAATGATGAGAAAAAGTAAAAGTTCCCAAAAGGAAAAGAAAGTGTAGGGAGTTATTATCTCATTTCATTTCATCGACACTCCGCTTAATGAACCAACTCCACACCGCCAACTTTCCAACATTTTCTCAAATGCACAAAAACCACCAACAAAACCATCAAAAATAAGAAAAAATAATAAATTTTGTTTTGAGGCTGATGCTGTGCAAGAGACTTTCTCCCACAAACTCTCATTTTCACCAAAAAAAAAGCCTACGCTCTTTCTTAGGAAATCAAATCAGAATTTTCTTCATTCAACTGCCAAATCCACTTCCGTCCAATTACTTTTCCACCAGCTTCATTTCCACTTTTCACACTTCAGCCAAAATACAACTTGTTTTGCTAGAAGTTGAGACACGCAGTGCCAAAAATACCAAGTTAGACCTTCGAAGGACACAACTTCAATTTGTTCCTTGAATGACAGCAATTCAAATTTAACTCGAAGGCATTTGAACTCAATTACAATCAATAACTAAAAAGAAACCGAGCCACATAAATCTGTTAGCATGTCACTTTAAAAAAATTCACATATATTTAAAAATTCAGGCTCTTTGTTTCCAAAAATTCAGACTCTTTATATCCAAAAATTCAGATTCTATATTTCCAAAAATTCAGACTCTTTATTTCCAAAAATTCGTAAAATTCACATAATGACTCGCAGATTTTGTTGACGGTGGAAAGCAGCTTAATAGCACCGTCAGAAATTAGCGAATAATATCCATCGGAGAGAAAGTTGCACAATTGCTTCCTGGCAGGAAGCGTAAGTAATTTGGAATCCATGACTTACCATTCTTAATAATTCTACAACGGGCCTGGGTCATTGTTTTAGTAGTATGGGTCATTAGTCTGGGCCATTTTTGCGAAGGTTGCCAAGAATTCCAAAATAATTATTTTGTAATAATGTGCAAAAAAGAATTTGTTGATTTCATATTTTGTTATTTTTGATTTAAATGAGTGAGAATATTGAACCAAAATTATAGAATTTCGATGGAAAGGAACGTTCCTGATTGAGTTGTAAAAAACGAAATGGTACTGACCTTTGACATTTTTTTTTAAAAGTTTTTGTTCCTTTTGAATTTGGTTGATTATCATTGAATGAGCTAAGTTTTCTTTTTGTCTTATTTTGTTCCTTGAAGGCTTTTAGACTTTTTTTTTCGAGAATGTTACATTTGGAAAAGTAAAAAAAACTTTTTCAAAAACTTTTCCAAGATCATTTTTTATTAGCTACGCTTCGTTAAGAGAGCAAAGGAAAAAGTAAGAAATCAGAAGACGAAGAAGGATAATCAGTTTTTTTCATCTGCGACTTTTCGTCCTAGCCTTGAAAGCTTTAGAAAAAAAAGAGAAAATAAGAGGAAGAGTTGAAAATAGGTCTTTTACTTCCCTCTTTCTTAAAAACTTTCTCTCATTCTCTCTCTCCAACTTCATTAATCTTCCAGCATAATTGTAAACGTCATGTAAAACTAAGAGCAGGAGGCAGTGAGACAGAAAGCGGAAATATCTCAACCGAAAATACATTCAACTTTACACAAGAAAAAAATTATAAAACCCGCGAGAAAGTCTTTCCTTTGTCTAAAAAAACTGATTTCAAAAAACAATTAAGGGCGATAAGCTCCATAATTGATTCAAAAGAAAGTGAAAAAAGATCAAACTTTTATCAAATTTTTGGAACTTAGTACATACATTGAGCAACGGCCCCTGAAACAACTTTTTCCTTCGTCCGTAATTGTCATAGGTTAAAATTTAGCATAAAATTTGCTATATTAAAATTAACAAAAATTTGCTAAATTTGGGAATGTTAAAATTTGGTAAAATTTGGTTAAAAATTGGTGTAAATTTGGGCGATTTTTTTTATATAAGGTTATATAGTTCGTAATAACGGTACACTTGCGCATGTACACCGTCCTTGGATATTTTGCTCCTGTTTTAAATTACATTATATTCCATCTGGAAGTTGAGTAAGACACGACGAAAATAACAGTTTTCCATAACAGTGAAAGGAAGACCTAACGTTGTCTGTTTTCGTCCATAAATTTAGTGAAAGTGCAGGTAGAATTTAAAGGGAAAGAGCCCATTATATTTTGATATCTCTCCTCACTATGCAAATTTAGTCATTTGGGAATGTTATTAACATCTTCCAAAGCTTCTTGAAGAGAAAGTGGAGAAAGTTCCTTTCTTGAAGGCCTTTTCAAAGTTCTCTTAGACAGTAAAAAATAAGGAACAAAAAATCTTTGGAAGTGGAAGCCAAAAAAGAGGAAGGACGAAACACAGTTTCCTCCTTCACATCCCATTCATTTCTCATCTTCAAACAAAAAAGTCAGGAAAGATCTCATCATCTTCATCACACCAGGCGTAAAAGCATGAGAAAAACAAGGATAAAAAATAAACGGCAAAAGGCACAAAAAAGCAAAAAATACTTAGTTTCTCTTTCTTCCGCTTTCTTTCAGCCTCGCGCTCTCTTGCACATTAAAAATATTTAACGTCTTTTGATTCTCTTTTTTTATGCTTTATAAAAGTTTCTCATCTTGCTTTCTTCATTTCCAAGACCGAGAAAGCAAAAAGGAGGCTGAGGAAAGCAGAAATAGAGCGAAAGAGAAAGTTTTGGCTTTGGATTAGGATCAAATGAATCATGAAAATTTTAATCCTGCCCTTTTTCTACTCATAAAATTACAAGATGCCTTTTCCACAAACTCCAATTCCTGCCCTTCTGCTCTTAAAAACCTTTTTCTAAAAAATTCTCACCTTTTGACGAAAATAAAGTCATAACCACCACAACTCGAATTTTGAACTCAAAGAGCAGGAATTTTGGAGTCCGAATTCCGGAGAGCCTTCTTTATATTCAGAAAACAAAGGAAAAAGTTAAGAAATTAAAAAGCTAAGAAAAAGGAGGAGGGGAAATGAAAAGGGTCCATTTAAAGCTTATGTTTATTTTCAAAAATGTAGGTTTATGAGAAAGATAGCATTTAAGAGGTTTCAAGTGTTATTTCCAGGCATTTCATGTCCGAATTCCGGAGAGCCTTCTTTATATTCAGAAAACAAAGGAAAAAGTTAAGAAATTAAAAAGCTAAGAAAAAGGAGGAGGGGAAATGAAATGGGTCCATTTAAAGCTTATGTTTATTTTCAAAAATGTAGGTTTATGAGGAAGATAGCATTTAAGAGGTTTCAAGTGTTATTTCCACGCATTTCATGTTCTGAAGCCAAGAGACCCAAGACCTCCTATCTCTGCCATGAGGTTGAATATTGTAATTTTGAAATTCTGCTTTCTCGAGAGTGTACATTATGAATGAGCGCTTTCTCCAGCACAATGAAATCAACTGAAGCATCATACCGTGCAGGCTCAAAGATAAAATCCTACGAAGCAAGTGATAAAGAAAATAATGCTTTGAGATAAGAAAGTAAAAAGGCTTTTCTCCTTAAATCTGACCAACAAAACAATCCAACCGGATTCTTGGCACATTTACAAATTTAGAACAAGGGGCTTTTCCTCGCGAACAAACGGGTCCTCATACCCTTCACATCTTTTTTTAAAAAATGACTACATATGCCGAAAAAATCGCCAGTGCGGAATGTACACAGCAAGAGACTTCCTACTTCCCTAAAAAGCCATTAAGGAAAAAAAATTTGAAACCTCTGTGTCAAACAGAAAATATTAAATACCAAAAAATAGCGAAAGTCTTTCATCCTTAATATAAAATCATCCTTAATATAAAATCATTTTTAAAAAATCCCCACCGCAATTAAGAAACCAGCGTGATTACATCTTTAAAAAGTGTTCCATTGTTCTAGATTCTAAAAACCAGAAAATTTGCTTCCAGTTTCTCAAAAAATTGAAATAAAAAGAGAAAGTTGGACATGCTTTAAAAACTCTATGTAGGCATAAATTATCGGAATCAGAAATATAAAGTATAAAACTTGAATTACATTAAATTTCGCTGCAAGCCTTGAACTTTAATTTAAAAAATTACGAAAAAATTCAAACAAAGACAACACGGAAACGCAAAATTTGAAGACTAGTTAAATTGTTCAGAATTCTATGAACAGAAGACTTAAGGGCACTAGGTTTTCATGAGTTTTTTAATTTTGTTTTAATTGTGATGAAAGTTTTAAATTACGTTTCAAATTAATTTTTTTGTCTTCAGAAAAGTTGAGCTTTAAAATCCAACAGGCTTCAAGTTGAAGCCACTAATGCAAATAACCCTTCCAGCTCCACAACTCTTTTGATCTGGTGTTCAAAATTAACCCCAGACAATCAAACGCATTCAAATATAGAAATGTATTTAGATTAAGGGTTAAAATGGTCCACCCTTTTCTATATTAAATTATTCCATTTCTCTCACCCTAACTTTCACAATATCTCCCGCAGTGGGCACTCCAGGGGACAATTCTTTCCTGTTAACCCTACAAATATTCTCCTCATCCGAGGTCAAATTAAAAAGAGCCCTTCGCATGCATTTTACTTGTACAAACTAACCCCAACGACAAACCAAAAACCCAGACTCAATTCCACTTTCCTCTAGTCCCAATATTGTCAATTGCTAAAGGAGAAACTAAAAATGTAACCCAAAAATTGAACATCCCGGAAAATTGTGCTCCAATGACGGTTTCTCTGGAACCTACAGCCTTAGAATCGTTGATATTTTTCGGTCAACTTTTTGCAACATTGCAAAAATATAATCACACATTTGTACGCCACTTGAGTATCATTCCGAGCACTATTGCGAAAATTTGGTGGAATCCTCCTGAATCCAATTGCAAAAAAAAGAATCCAAGATACAAAAATATTCATCTAAAATTCCAGATACTTGGATAAAGTAAAATTGAGGGGTATTTGTAGCGCCGTTATTTTTTTTCTGGGTGGGTTTTTTTGAAATGACATTTGGGGATGGGGATCCCTCTTCAAATAATATTGGTAGTAAAAAGACATAAAGTAAACAGTGCTCTCAATCTCCTTTTTCTCTCCTCCCCAGTCTCCCAACATTGAATAAATATGTAGACTTTACATGAATAACTTTTTGGGTTTAGGCAAGTCCATTTCCATTTTATTGAAATGGATCCAAGCCGAGTTTGGCTGGATGCAAAAGAAGTTTCAGTTTATAGCTCAATGCCTTCCAGCAGCCTTCATACTCAACTTTTCCAGTACAAGTACTAAAGGATAACCTTCGTAGGGAAATTTTCAGAAGATTCCAAATATTGAATGTCTCAAACAGAATCATCTTCACAACATCAAAATTCAGAATTCACTAACATCCAAACATCTTACAACGTTCAATGGACGTCTTATATAAAAAATCCGTCCATAAAAATTCAAACTCAAAATGATGCTCACTTTCTTCCGTTTTCAATTTCAAACCCACGCGGACCTGTTTTATTCCAAAACAATCCAAAAACCAATAAAGTACAAAATTCAACTTGAAACTTCAACATTTAACCATCTATTTACCTTACATTTTTTTATTCTACTCATAATTTAAGTAACATTTGGTTAGATACAGTAAAAAAAAAAAAAGGGTTGGTGGCCAAACAGGGTCAAAGTTGATCCCCTACTTTTAGAAAGTATGCCCTTTTTCCAATTTTTTGGTCGATTATTAAGCCTAGAAAAGATGAAAAAAGTGAGTTTTACAAGGCGTGCATGGCTTTCTCCGCTTTCTCTTTTTTCATTTCTGCTTTCTGAGAAACTGAACATAAAATTTCTTGATTGTAGAATCAGAAACAAGAAACGGAAAAAGAGAAAGCGGAGAAAGTTGTACAGGCCTTTACAATTTAATACAATGGGTTTTTTTTAAAGGGGGTTCAAATTTCTCTGCTTCCACTTCCATTTCGTTTTCCTCAAAAACGGAAGCGAGTTAAGCGAATCTGAAAACATCGTTTACGTCCCATCGTCCAAACCTATTATTATAGTTTCTAAAATACAGAAATTTTGTTTCCAGTTTCTTAGAAAATCAAAAGAAAAAAGAGAAAGCGGAGAAAGTTGATCACGCTTTACACAAAAACTGTTTGTAATGGCTTTTACGTTTTCAATTTTTCATTTTGAATTATTATTTTTTTTTCAAACAAATCTCTGGAATCCAAAATGTCACTTTCTACTGTTATGTTTCTTTTCCTGTAGATTTTTTTCATGGGAATAGCAGAGAGAAAATGGAGCCGCCTCTCTTCCTTCCTTTTGTATTACATTCATGAGAAATGGTTGTTTTCCTGACGGGGAAGTCAGAGGTTAATTATAACCCAAGCCAATGACTAAGCTTTTGTGTATGGAGAGAGAATAGATGCATAACATAAATACGTAATAACAAGAACTCATGCAAAATAGGACCAAGGAATCCCTTAGGGAAAGTCCATTAGAAGTAAATAGAAGATTCCAATGTAGTTTTTGGAACATACTAAAAAGTTGTACTAATGTAAAGAGACATGCACATCCAAAAGCTGTGTAGCCAAAAACCAGCCACACAGTTCTCCTTCCCAACCAATTTACCTAAAAGTAGTAAAGAAAGTAAAGAGAAAGTTGAATTGAGATCGATTCCTATTTCGTTTCAATCTCACAAGTCATACGAAAATGCATGTGACAAGATGCCAAGACGTACGATTGGATTTGATATTGATCCAAGGGAGGTCAGAGGTCATCTCAGGGAGATATTAGAGGCAACTCCCATTATCCTAATCTCAATGGGAAAATAGCATGGTGACCTACTACCACCAAGAGTTCGGTGAGCACGAACACTCACTTCCACACACGCACAAGCCCAAGACCAGGCGTCCAAGCCCTAACATCCTCATACATACAACAGTAAATTCCTCCTAAGGTTTTTTTTAATTGAGTTTTGGAATTAAATGGGAGAATAATTGCACCTTTCCACGGCCTAAAAATTTTCAGAATTTCCAAGCAAATTACAGACAAAGTAAGACTTGAAAATCTGAAAAAGTGTTGAAAATGGCTAATAAGGGAAAGTCTCTCGCTTTCACTTTCTCTTACTCTCTCTCTCACTCGTGGTAAGAACGTATTGAAAAATTAGAAAGAAATAAAATAACGTAGAAAAATAGGAAAATTCTTAAGAATCATTCAAAAGTAAGACCAGGAAAAATTGAAGAACAACAATGACGAAAAATTCCAAAAAGTAATTCAGGAAAAGCCAAAAAAAAAATAATAACTTAGAAAAATAGGAAAATTCTTAAGAATCATTCAAAAGTAAGACCAGGAAAAATTGAAGAACAACAATGACGAAAAATTCCAAAAAGTAATTCAGGAAAAGCCAAAAAAAAAAAAGTTAGAAAGTAAAATCAAGGAAAGAGAATCGAAAATAAACAATAAACAATAAAAAAAAATCGGAGTAAGAATGGAACTTAGAGTAAAAATCCTGATACTAATCTCGAAGTTTATGAGGCATGAAAGGTTTTGAAAGGAAAACAAAAAGAGAAAAGCAGGTGACAAATTCTCATACTTTAATTTTTTTTGGCTTTATTTTGACTTTTTCCTTGACTTCTTTCCAATTTTTCCTTTATCCAAAAAAGGTAATTCTAAATTAGTTTCAAATCAGACAGCATTATCCCATTAACCCGCCACTCACAATTTCAAACTCTTTAATCGAAAACTCCCTTTATTTAATCAAATTAATTGTCACACACAACATTTGCCTTATCGATTCCAATTTCCATGAAATCATGTATCGAATTTCGAAATTACTGTTATAGAATAATTGGAAAGATTCCTATATATAACTACGAGTTGGTGATGATCGTGGTGATGGCCGTGACGTCCAAAATCCAATTCTCTCTTCAAAGGAAGACAGCAGACAGAAAAACGGATTTGCATATTCTGGGCCTTTTCCGTAAAAATTTTTTTTTAAACTCCGTACAAATTGCGTCCCCTGCCCAACCAACACGACCCCACCCCACGTGCTGAGCTTCTGAACCACGGGGTTTCAAACGTAATCGGGAAGCTAGCAGCGGAGCGAGCTACCTTCACAAAAAAAAACCACATGAAGGTTGTCCCTGATTTAAGGTAGCCAAACAAGCCCTTTCTAGGGCGAGAAGGTACTAATACTGGCACATTGTCTTTATACGTTTAGCGTATCCAGCCCGTCCTAGGACGGGCTTGTTTGGCTTTTGGAAATAAAATCGTGTCATTTTATCATCAAATCGAAACTAAATTTTCCCTGACTTTCTCTCACGTTTCTCTTTAACGCCTGATTGAAGAAATTAAGAAAATAGAATGTGAGACTATTAAAAGTGTTTCCACTTTGAAATTCCACATTGATTTTATTTTTTTAATTGTGATTGGATATTTAGTTTTAATTTCCTACCATTTTCCCTTCTCCGTTTTCCTTTTCAGAATGACGCGCTGTAAGGCAAGCTCGTAGGGGGACTTTTTGAATTTAAAGTACAATAAGCTCTCTGGCTCTCTCAGATTCTCATCTCAAATTACACGGGTGAGTAGAGCTTAGTAGTAGAAAACTGGAGTTATAAACTGGGAAAAGTGATAGTATCTTACAACATACAGGATGGGGAAAGTATTGTTATAGGGAGAAAGTTTTCGGTAAATTTTTCTATCGAAATTTAACCCTTGAAAAGTACCCTAGCCTCATTAAATTTATGCCAACCTGTGACACATTACAACCTCCTCATTCTCCCCAACTTGAAAATCTTTTTAATCCCACACTTTTACTCCCTGTAAAGGAAGATGAGCTCTTGAGATACAGATTTCCAGAAAGATTCATTTAAAAAATAATGACGTCCCATGCCTAGCTGCAAATTAATCTCCTACCAGCATTTTTACTTTCCAATGTTCAAAACAGTTACATAAACATCAACTTTTGTAAGCAATATAACAGAAATACAAAAGCAAATTCCCTTATTTTTATTTGAGTAACTTTACACTGAAGTCTGAAAATGCTAATTATGGCATTCAAGGAGGGTGCTAATCATGTCTACCTCTTTCTTTTTCAGTGTTCAGTAAATAATTGACACGCTGCACTACCCCGTGATTCTATATTTCACTAATTATGCTAAGCTTGACAATGCTTTTAACAATAATTGTTGAATCATTCTCACTAAAAGAGAAAGCATTAACTTAAAAGGGAGTATAAATATTTTGAATAAATTTGTAAGGGTTCTTTTGTTCTTTCTTTTGTATTGAATTTGCACAAAGCATTTCCAAAATAATCATGGTTTTCAATCTGGCGGAAGGATGTGTCAAGACATTGAAAACGAAAACTTTGATTTGGGACGCATTCAGACGTATTTTTGTTTCGTAAGACAAATGGGATTCTACAATTACCTAATAATTCCACTATTTTATGTATTTCGAATGTAAAAGAATTAGAAAGTGTCTAACATGTCTCACAAGAATCACATTTTCCGGTAATTCGGAAAAATCGCAAAAAGAACTGTTTATTCGATCGAGATAGTACTTTTCTCAGTACTCAGTACTTTTTATTTATTTTAAAAAGTAGCCCTTACTCCATCCACTAATCCTAAGATTCAGCTAAAGAATGTGATTTTTTTTAAATATTAGAAAACTTGAAAATATAAAATAAAATGAGAAAAATGATTAAATTCACTATCAAAAATTTGAAACTAAAATTTATAAAATATATATATATTATTTTATATTGTTTTATAAACTAAGCTTCTCCTGCTTGCCTTTCGTTAAAAACTGCATGATTTGTTGTCTAACTTAGGGGCATAGGACTATAAGGACGAAAAAAAATGTCTGACAATTCGCATTGTTAAGTAAAGTTAAGCCAGATTCTACATGTATTTAGTTTTTGGACGAACTTGTTCTCTTTACTCTCCTTTGTATGAATTCTCTGGACCAAGTTGAGTCAGTTTGAAAATAAATTAGAAGTAATAATTTACTTTCTCTACTTTCTCTGCCAACGTAGAACGACGACTCTGCCTAATTGATGAGCTTTCACATAAATTGCTGCAACTAAATTGTGTCTAAATGTTAGAAATGTTCAGATAGAAGCATGTTGGTCCACTTTTCTGTTTAAGTTACTTAGAAAACATTGCTGCCATCAAATGTTCACAAATTACCACCACAAGAAAACATTAAACAACTCGGGAGGACCCTAATGCCACTCTCATGTCAATTCTACACAATTTACACTCCGTACATCTAGAAAAACACGCAAGTTCTCCATTAAAAACTTAAATTTCCCAAATTTAGGTAATTTTATTCTCATTTCTCAGTTTCCGGCTTTTAAAAAAAAACCGAAAAGACTCCTGAGAAAAAATCTCGTTGCATCTTTAGCCTTGTCACGGAGAAAGTAGGCTTTGGAAGTGTAATTTTGAAAGACTGGCATGGGAAGTTGACCTTATGTGAATTGATATGACCTCTTGGGAATTGCTGTCATGTTTAAGGGGCTCTTTTTAAATCTTCTATTAATATGCACCCAGCCAAGCCTAGGATTTGAACTGGAGATTACTACAACTAATCTCAAGTCCCTCTCCACCCTGCCCTTTAAAAAACGTTCAAATGCATCAACGCCTCCAATCATAACTTTTGGAAAAATAGAAAAGCGATAGAATGCAAAAGGGTAGAGTGAATGGAGGATAAGCCAAGAGGGTGTTCTAAATCTTCGTTGTAAGTTCTAATCTTCCATTTGAACATAAATTAAAACGTGTCATCCCCCTCAGCTCCCTTTGATTCACTCTTCCACTGGGATAGGAACGCGTGTTCAAATAAATATTCACTTCCAAATTCCAAATAATATTCAACCCTTTAATATTACTCAAATCATCAAATCAAAATAATCCTTCACACTCTCTTTTCAAAACATACACTCACTAAATCTTTCATCTGTTGAGCTTACATTTTGTGAACAAAAATTCAAAAAAAAAAAAAAA
>JABASL010000532.1:0-15242 GCA_019775825.1 Neanura muscorum | reverse complement strand
CCCCCCCCCCCCTAGGCATTAATCTAAACCTTACCCTTAAAGCCTCAACATTAGCCTTAAACCTTAGGCTTTAACCTAAAGCCTAAGCTTTAGATTAAAACCTCAACATTTGCCTTAAACCTTAGGCTTTAACCTAAAGCCTAAGCTTTAGATTAAAACCTCAACATTTACACCTCAACATTTGCCTTAAAACTTAGGCTTAAACCTCAACATTTGCCTTAAACCTTAGCCTTAAACCTCAACATTTGCCTTAAACCTTAGCTTTTAACCCAAACATTTGCCTTAAACCTTAGCTTTTAACCTAAACCTTAGCCTTAAACCTGAACCTTAGCCTTAAACCTGAACCTTAGCCTTAAACCTGAACCTTAGCCTTAAACCTGAACCTTAGCCTTAAACCTTGAACCTTAGCCTTAAACCTAAGTCCGGCTATTGAACCGAAAAGAGTCCTAATGAAGAAATCAAGACGAAAAATCTTGTATTTGAAAATAAAAGTTAGGTTTGGACGTCGTTGGGAATTGAAAATGCGGGAGTTGGGTTGGGTAGCGTGAAAGTTGTAATTTTTTACTAAAATGCATGGTGAAAGCGAGTTGGAATAAATTGCATAGCGGAACGGTTGTAACTCTAAAGGACGTATTTGGGGGTTATGGACGCATGATGGGCATTGACCGTAACATTTTGTCCCATAGGAATTATGGCTTATTTATTATTTGCACCTGCCATATAGGAGGATTGCCATAAGGCGGAAAGAGAATAGAGCAGAGGCGTCTGTTTGAGTAATTGAAAATGTGCCGCAAGGAGAAGAGAGTCAATCCATACTTGAGTCATTCTACTCCATTAGTAGCCCTCTTGAAAAGGATTCTAAATGTGAAACTAAACCAAAATTAAAATGAGTATTTAGAATATTCATGAACACCACTTTCCATCAAGTTAACAATGGCCTCTTCACTCTTACAAATTCTAAAACACCACTACTCCCAAAGTCTAAAAAAATATTCCAGTACTGGAAATATGACAAGCTCATACACCTCACTCCAAGTCAGACTCCAAAGTTAAAACAATTTTTTCCTGTTCCTCAATCACTATTCCACCTCACAATTTTACCAGCGGAAAAACGTGCTTATCCATACTAAAGTCTCGTCAAACATGGACTCCCTCCTTGTTACAGCATACCCGTAACCTAAAGCCTAAAACTTTACAATCTAAAGAGTCAAGTCAAGACTTTGAGTCTAATGTCAACAAACATTATTCTACAACGTTCTCTTCCCGCAGGGGAAATTTCACACACAGGTGGAATATGGCCCTGTAAAAACGAAAATCTCAACGTCATTCTTACTTACCACCAACTAATTACTCCAAACATAACCTAACAGCCCCATCAGACATCCAAAGTCAGCTTCGAAGCCTTAGCCTTAGCCTAAACCTACTCATGACTGCTAAACCTAAACCTAAACCTTAGCCGAAAACTACTCATGACTGCTAAACCTAGACTTTAGCATTAGCCGAAAACTACTCATGACTGCTAAACCTAGACTTTAGCATTAGCCGAAAACTACTCATGACTGCTAAACCTAAACTAAGCCTAAATCTACTCATGACTGCTAAACCTAAACTAAGCCTAAATCTAATCATGACTGCTAAACCTACTCCTACTCACGCCTATTTTCTTCGTCTTAAAATTTTACGAGATAGAAAACCGGATTAGAGGCCGACGATTAAATGAATTTAAGCATAGAGTTATACGCCCCTTTAATTAGATCAAATAAAACCATCCCCAAAAAAGCAATCAAGCTAATTCACACCTTTCTAATACAGGTGAGTAAATTCAAACTTTCTCAAAATATTTTTTCATAACTTTCTCTGCCAATAAAAATGGCTCAATCTTGCGTTTCCACCAATAAAATTTTTTATACCCTGAATTTTTAAATTCGAGCTGGCTAGACGGGGCTAGAATTACGTCTAGCCATTTTCAATGAGTCAAATCATGGCTCATTGAAAATTGACTAAAATTTCAGGACCGTAAAAAAAAACGATTTTGATCCTTGGACTAAAAAATATTAAATTACCAGAGTCAAAATCCAAAGTTCTCCCCTTCCTTAACGGGTGTCGTTAACAGGTTCCCTTACCGGTTTTCTTTAAATGTACCGAGCTTTCTTACCGGGCCAGATTGGTGAGAAATTAAAAAAGTGAAGAGAGTATGCGGATGAACGGTGGACTGACATGGTAAAAGGTGGACAAAAGTGCTGTGACAAGGGTTTTGGTGAGTATGAAAAGACAAAAGAGAGGATCCACCCTAACTTTGCTGTCATTATGTCTTAAGTCCCATCTCATTACCATTATATCATGTGGATTGCATGCTCAAGATATTTCAATTCCCAAGTAAAAGTGAAGGGAAATAAAGGGGGGAATAGAGAATGGACTTAAGATAGAGGATCATCGATTGTCAATCAATCATTTATTGACTTGTCCCTTGGAAACCACAAAGTAGCAACAAAAGAACTCCAGCATGCAGCACCCTCCTATTACCCAGCTACCCGCTTTCACCCAACACCACTACTTAAGGCGAAAGCTAGGACTAATGTCAGTAATGTCACGACCACCACACATCCTTCCGTAAACTTAGATGTCTCACGAACAAAGCCATACAAAATACTTTTTCATGTAAAACATACTCACTATTTCTAATAGGTTCCCTAATACAAGGAAGGTTGGAAACTAAATGTCATACTTGGATCTCCTACTTCAAACTATTCAAACCCCATAAATTTATCACGCACCACAATAACCCAAAGTTCAACAAAATGAAACAGGGAACTTAAACAGAATATCAAACAAAAAGTTCCCACAACTTTACAGATTAACATTTAAACTATTCCTTCTACTCTTACAAATAGTAATGAAATTTATTTTCCCTCGGGCGAACAATCCACTTAAGCTAATACAACTCCAATTTTTCTACCCATTTTTTATTCTACCAAATTAATAATTCCAAAATTCCAGTCAATAATTTACAAATAACAATAATTTAGAAATTGACATCTAGATTCCACATCCCTGTCCCCCCAACGGACATGCATGTCTGTTCTGAAATAGAGGAAATACATTTTCAAACAAATTTTTGTTTCGTTCCGTTCGAAATAAAATCGCTCAAATTGCTCAAGGGGGCAATGTGGGGAATTGGAGGGGAAGCGATTTGAGGGACAGAATCGCTTCATTGCTCAAAAATCAAAAATTCTCAAAAATCAAACTCGTTCAAAAATCCAAAAATTGTTCAAACATGAAAATTGTTCCAAATATAGAAATTTGTTGTTAAAAAACGAGGGAAGGGAGGAGCAGGTTTTATTAATTAAGACTTGTCATAATGTGAAGGCTTATCCGGCCTAATATAAAATGTATATCAAAATTGTATGTGGTCGTAAGGGCTGAAGGAACGGAAGTCCTGCCTGCGTGTTTACCACTCTACGAACATGACTCCTTAACAATGGAATTTGTATTTACAAATAGACAAGTGGTCCCAAGTAGAAATTCGTATAAAAATTTCTATGTAAAATTTCTATTTGTAAAATATATTAATACACCTTGAGTCAACATCAACAATGTGACTTGCCTTCGCTTACAGGCTCACACATACAACTTCCTCGAAAAAACTTACTAACCTAACCCTAACAAAACTATCTGCCTACAATATGAAAAATTGTGTAGATTTTCTTTTTAAAATATCTTCCCTCTGGCTTCTGGCAATTCCTTCCATTTGTGTATTAAAACAACCCGGGAAAATCGTTTGAGCATTATTTTTGTAATATGGCTCAAATTTAGTTTTTGTCATATGTTGGAATCAAAATCTAATAATAAGAATATTACAAGAAAAAAGAGGAGGGAAGGGCCTGAAGGAAAGGAGAAACGAACCCACCTTTTACTTGTGCTACTTTCACCTTAAAAGTAAAAAGCTTTTGGTAATTGAATCAAGCGCCTACGCTTTTGTCTTTCTCAATCTCCTTGATCAAAACCTTCAATTAAGGACGACTCAACCTTCAAAAGAAAGTCTACCTTTCAAATTGTGCAAAATTGTTCAAAATTGAAAAACATGTATCAGGGTCGTTAAAATTTCAAAAAGGACCCACCTATGCCACAAGTGTCAAAATTGGTTCGTTTTTCTTCGCTTCAGACAAAGTTCTTGAGGGGCTGTTGCCCAACTTCCAGCCAGAACTTATGAAGTGAAGAAGTAAAAATTGACAGCCTGAAATTGACACCCGTCCCTTGCTTAGTTGTTTCAGAGACTGACTTCAACCACTGCCAACCCAACGACTGTGCGTGAATTGGTCCTCCCCTTGTCCCGAATATTGAAAATATTGAAACAAAAGACGTTTAATATTTGGAGGTGTCAAATAGCGGTTAGTTGGAGGGGAGACTGAGTAAAGTGAGGCCATTAATAGTGGCAGCTCAACTAAAAACTGAATCTAGGAATAGAAAAATGTGTAGACTACAATCGTGATGCTAAAGATAAAGTTATTCCAGTGTATTCGTGTCCATTTAGAAAGGAAAAAGAAAGTAGGGTTCTTTTCTTGGTGGGGCTCCCAGTGTGGCCGTGTATTGGAAGTGGTTGGTGGAGTGGGATGACCCCCTCCACTTATTTTAACAAGAACTTATCTCAGGTGTGGAGAGGACAATCTACTGCCATATTGCAAGGCAGGACGAGACAAACTGACTGGAAGAATGGCTTGTCATTACAACAAATGAATTATAGGAACACGTTACCTACCAAAATTACTTCATATACCAAATTCACCTGCCAACTCCCTTCCATCGTAGCATCATCGTACCTTCTGGATTCTTAATTTTTACTAGAAAGTTAAATTTCCAGAAATAATTTTACCAAAAACGTTCAATCTTTCAAACAACCCAAGATTAAGGTAGAAGTTCTGTCTTGTTGGGTTGGGTTCTACCGCAGAACCCAAAATATGGAGAATAAACTGTTGGATGTCCAAAAATTTCAGACTTTCAGAATTTCAGAATTCAAATTTTCAGAGTCAGAACGAAACGAACTCTTAAAAAAGTGTGCAAAGCAAAGAGCCTTAAGAATTAGGCACACTTGAAATTTAAAATGTGAATAATTAACATCCGGATCCGACAGGATACTGATCCCAAATGCTGAGTAATACATTCATTCATTGATTAGAAATTCCTGGCAAGGAAAATGTAGTGACACACCACCGCTAATGTGCAAATAAACCTGTGCAAGCAAATGATTGCTAAAATTGCTAAATATTTTAATTTAGGAAGGTAACTTTACAAACGCCATTTTTTTTTGTCCGCCTGCCTATCCCATCCCACGTCAATAGGCAACCCTTATTCCAAAAGGTCGCTTTCCACAGCTTGAAGTGGAGCCGATACGAAGCCGTGTCCATTTCCACGAAATTCAAATTCCAAGTAAGTACTAGGTATCGGCTTGACGGTTTGTGTGATAGCAGATTCCAAGAATAAAATTGTCAAGTACCTTCCTTTCAATTGTGATCTCAAATAAATGACATTGAACGTATGAATTTTCTGGAATGCCAATTTCAATTATTCAATGTCCACAAGCGGGAATTCATAATTTGGATTCCTGGTGTCCGAAGGAGAAGCTGAGCCTTAATACCGCTAAGGTGGAATATCTGGCGACGCTACTTGGAGGTTAAAATAGAAATTAAATCTGTCTATTTTAAAAAAGAATAGGGAAATGATGTACGCCTTTGACACGGCAAAGTTCAAAGATTCTCTACTCCAAACTTTCGTTTTATTAAAACTTATGGCCATTATAGTTTTTGCGAGTATTAATATTGGGTAGGAAGTTACAAAGTCGGCGTAGCCACAATTCCTAATCTTATCAAGCCCTTTATTTGCTTTCTGTTTCCCATTTCCAATCCTTTCAATTTCATTTCCAAAGATTATTTGAGTGTGATCGAGAGGAAGGGAATAAAAGTAAATAGAGACCACTTCCGCTTTATCCATTAATACAACGGAAACTGTAATAAATCAAGGAAACACATTGCAAAATGCCCTGTAACCTTATTTGTCTTTCCCTTACCCGATTTTCCAACACAAAATTCTACTTCCAAGCCCGCGGAAACCTTATGAAACGATAGTGATACCACGATACGACCAAACAGATAATGCAAATCTGTCATGTCGTCAGCGGCATCATCGGCAGCATTTTGCACATGGTTCAACATAAAGCTGTCGATTTGCAAGCAATTCGGAAAACTGAATAGTTTACTAACGACAGTTTTCCTTGAAAGAGCCAATTTTTAAAGCCCGGGCCTGGAGTGGAGCTTCCTGAGTTTTGGCATAAGCTAATTAAGGGCCGTGGAATATGTAGGAATTCGCGAAGCCAAGTCCCATCTACCTTGCCCCTTGAGACTCAAAAGCAGCGTCCCGATTCCTTTGATCTTTTGTTGCTGCAATCAGCATCACACACAGGAAACACAGGAAATGAATCCCCTACTTGAAAAATATTCATATTCATAAATCAAGAGGAAACACGGGCCTCTTACTTAGCTTTTGAATCCAGTAAATGTGGGATTAGAATATTGGGATGTGAGAAGGGCTGACAAAAGCTACCTTTAGCTTAATTGCATCACATTTGACGGGAAAATCAATGGATTTGGGGAGCATTTGGGGAGGATTTGATGTCATGGAACACTTCTTCATAATGGAACACATATTGTTATCCCACCCAACCAATTTTTAATAGAATTTATTATTTGAGCAAGGAAATGGAGGGTTGTAATTACTAAAGCAGCCCTGATAAGAGCCACAGTTCCGTCCACTTGGCCCAAAACAGCGCTACGCTCCAAGATAAAAACATTTGTCATCCACAATCGTTCACTCATCCAACAACACCTTACACACTTTCGACTTAATTGCATCCATTTGTCCCCGCTCAACAAAAGAGACACAATTAATTGATACAAAAAACACTCCAGAAAACCAATATAATTAACGTGTTACCCTCCCTCATTGAATCCAGAACCGACGGATAATTCTCTCATAAACATAACCATACCCTTACTTAATTCAAAATTTAGAAAAACCTGTTTAATAAAACTAAATTATAAACAACTTAAACCTAAACATTATTTTCAATAATTCCAGATATTCACATGTCGTTAATTTAAATTAAACAGGTGCACTCCTAAGTTTCTCAAACACCTGAGCCATTTTGTCATATTTTATGAGGGGAGGATTGTAAACCTTAAAATTTAGGTAAAACTATGGTTAGTTACTTTAGTTACTTGATTATGATTAAGCGCAACGTTTTTATTTTTAAAATAGGCAACCGGAAACACCCCACATCGACACATCCCGGCCCCACGCCTACTGCACACGAAACAATTAAACACTCATTTTCCGCCTGAGTAAGCGCGTCATTATTTTCCATTTACGGGCCTTTGTTTAGGCCTCACAGGTTGAAATATACAAATGACATTAATAGTACCAACCAAAATTCCTCAGCCAAAAAAGGTTGTCATGTCATGCATTATTAAAACTCCATACATTAAAGTGAAATACGCTTCGGACTTCGGAAAAAGATTTCGTATGCATTCTAACCAATGTTACTCTACATTGCAAGAGGAGGAGAAAGAAAAGGAAACGAACTTACCTGAGAAGCAGCCTCCGCAAGTTGGTCCTCCACTGTATGATTTCTACCATTCTGGAATAAAGAATATGAAAAATTATTAAATTTGTTGCATCTAGCTTACCTAATAGCTTGTATTTTAGGCAGTAATATTTTTTTTCTTGCCTCGCTGCTCTTTAGTAACTTTTGGTATAAATCCTGACTCGTTTTATTCAATAGCTCACTAGCTTTGTATTTATTTTCCAACTCTGTTTCCATCGTCCGTAACTGCAGGATCTGTAAATTAGAGAAATTAATTAGGATTTTGTTCCCAGCTAACCTATACCACTGACTAAACTAAAAAAGCAAGCATACCTCATCATCCCTCTGTTTACAAGTTTCTGTCAAGCTGGCAATCTCCAATTTAAGCCGCTCAATTTCAGCCGTAGAACTACCCCCTTCTACTAATATCAAAATTACAACAAAACATCAGAAAACAATTTTTCTTACTCATGAGACGAATACAGTTTAAAGAATTGATGGATTTGTTAAAGTTGTATGTAATGCAGTAGGCGTCTAATACCTTGTTCATCATCTTCAGCTGTGAGGACTTCTTTTGTAAAACTTGTGATTTGTCCTTTAATATTTGCTAAGCTTTCGCCAAACCATGATGATGACATTGTAGCTAGGAAGACGTTATTCAGTATATTATATCTGCACAGTGTTGTGGGTCACAGCATGTTTGCCAATCCCCGGTCACGGATAAAAGAGATTCTGTGTATGAAAAACAAACAAGAATATAACTAATTTTATCACCAAACCTTTATCATTGAGTACACAGTTATTGTCATACACTGACTCGACACAGGATACAACCATCTGTTAGGAACTGTTACAGTTAAATATTAAGTAAAATAACTTATCACAACTTTCGGAAAATGAAACACATCCACGTTCCACGTATTTCACGTCTCCTGTCAGTGAAATAAGAACAATTGAAATACTTACCTGTCGATTGATCCTGCCGAGCAGGATTTGTTAATTATAACTTTTTGAAAAGACGAGTGGACTTTGTGAAGCGCTTTAGAACCAAAATATGTTGGATAACAATTTAGACAAACGACACAACAGATGACAGCGAAGAGAGATCAGCGATCAGATGTCAAGTCTGGATCTGGAAGAAAAGAAAAAATTCAGTTTTCTGGTAGAAGGGTTGGGGGGGCAGTTCCATATTACTACACTAGGTTACACCAATCACATATGGGCAAATCATCAAATTAAAAATATGTATTTTCTTTTTTCCTAATTTAATTAATTTTAGGAATAATTTCCTAATTGATTTTAGTGAATTTATAATAATTATAAATACAAGTAACAAGAATTATTCTTGTTACATTAATAATTCCTAAAGAGCTTCAATTATTTAAATACCAAAATAAATTGAAATAGCAAAAAAGATTTTTTTCGTTTTCCTGATTTGCCCATGTGTGATTGAGTGAATAGGTGAAAAGTGGAACTTCCCATTCAGCTTTTTCCTTAAAAAATATACGGACGGAAGATTAAAAAAATTTCGTTTTCCTGATTTGCCCATGTATGATTGAGTGAATAGGTGAAAAGTGGAACTTCCCATTCAGCTTTTTCCTTAAAAAATATACGGACGGAAGATTAAAAAAATTTGAATTTCCCGCCACTTGTTTTTTTTGGTTTGTTTTGTTAGTGCACCCAGCCCCCACCTGTAAAAGAATTTGTTCTAATTTGAATAAAAATCAGTGATAAATCGATTAAATTTTTTTAAATCGGTTTAAATTTTCAATATTATTTCCAGAGAAAGATCCTCACTCGTACTAATAATAAAAGAGATAATAATTAAACTTATTTACACGTACTTTGTGTCAAACACTTTATCTAAAAACTCCTTAATAATCCCGCCTCAACAACATTTCCCAGAAGCCGAGTGACCTAGAGTGACCTCAGGTTTTGCTAGCCGTTGCCAGTCCGATTTTCTTAGCCTCAATTTCATATACAAGGAGTCGCCACATCTTGACAACAAACACTTCGGCTTCATCATCCAGTACCTACAAATTGTAACAAATTAAATTCCATTCTGTTCTGCACAGTTTCTTAACCTACGAGCGGGTAGGGGTTGTGTTTTGGTTTAAAACTAAACATGCCCGATTCTAGGATCGGATGTTGAATCCTTTCGATTCTAGAATCGGGCATGTCTATTGTTAACTATGTTGCTTGATTGCTTTTGGGTCAACGTCTCAAACGTTAACAGCTGAGCCGATTTCAATTCAACCGCTGAGCTGATTCCAACTCAACAGCTGTGAACGTACCATTTGAACGTCGTCCAATATGGTGGCTGGGTTACTTTTAGAAAGTACTTTTGTGCAGATGAAATCAACAAGAGTAGGTTCAGGCTCTCCGATGTATTCAACAATTTTCTTGTTTATCCACGGCCGGATACGCTTCTCCATCAAAATCTACACAAAATGTGAATTAGTAAAAGACGCAACTTCATCTCGTAATTGACGTTACACCTCACACGTCAGGCCGTGCTGAATTGCCGCTAATCCGTGTATCAAACTTACTTTGTCCACCATAGTCCAGTCAATTGCATACGCAAATAGAGCATCTTTCTCTGTAGGAATCCTGTCAATAAGTGACTTTATACTTCTCTTCTTGTCATCTACAACAACCCCACTCCCAGCAACACCGTCCTTCTTCCCCTTATCCTCATAATCTGAAAGAAATATTATGTGTTGTAATATTAATATATTACAAGCATTATATTACAAAATATTATCAAAATTATCAATCATTTATTGTACAATTCATACCCAATGGAACTAATTTTCGTTTTTTGGCTCCAAATGCATCATCCTCTTCATCTTGATTGAAAACATCCTTCACATTAATCTTTTTCTTCTTATGAAAATCAGGGCTCATTTCTTGTAAGGAAGAGTCATCTAGTTTGGAATTGAATTGCATCGTTTGTATACGAAAAACAAAAATTTGAATTACAAAAAAATTATTGAATTACCGTCACGTTCATAGTTGACTGGACTGGCCATCCCAATTGAGTTTCCTGGAGAGAAACTGTTCCTTGTCCCTTCGTCTTCAAATTTATCTTCATTACTGTTAATGCTGTTTGTATTGACGTTTGCAAGAGTAAATCCAGTATTTGTTAATGATCTTATACTTGGACTCATTTCAGCCACTGGTGCAATGGAAGGTGAAACTAAGGAACTCGGCGTAGAGGGATTAGAATTTTTGCTTGTTGGAGTAAAGGTGTTATGGGTCGATGGGAAATTGGTTTGAATTGATGGCTGAACCCCAGTGCCACTCATTCTCCTGGGAGGTGTTTTAATCCCATTATTTTGACTAATTTGCGGTGGTGTAGGAGGTGCTGTAGTCTGGCCAGCGATTCCCTGCAGCCTGGAATTTACTGAATTTCCACCAGTCACCAATTTCTTGAACAGCGTCTGGGGTTGTGAGGGAGCCTGTGTGTTTGTGGAATCCAACATTGGCTTTTTCACTTGCTGAAATACGAAAACAGAATTCAGTCGTCCACTTAACCCAAGCCTTAACCTATTTAATCGTCCACTTAACCTAAACCTTAATCGTTAACCTATTTAATCGTCCCCTTTCCACAACGAAAGAGTGAGAAGCTTACCCGGTCCAATGTAATGACAGGAATGACGCCGCTACCAGGTATGACCCCTCCACTCGTCAACACCTTGAGTCTCATCTCTTCAATTTCTTCCCTCTCCCGTTGCCTGTCACGATTGTCAGATTCCAGTTCTTTTGTCCTGTCGGACAATCGCTTCTGCAACTCCTTCCCCCTACAAACCAAAGTTAGTTAAATAATTAATATAGCAATCATTAAATAACCTTAAGCACAAGCCAACATCTGAAAACCTGAAACCAAAACCGCAATGTATACTTAGCTACCTGTAATTACAGGTAATAAGAGGTAATTAGTGAAATTTACCTGTAAAATTTGGAGTCGAGCTGTTCATCTTCATAATCTTCCAAAAATTCCTTCATATTCCTTGCTTCCTTGACAATCTGCTCCAGAAGTCTCTCTTGTTTCTCTTTGTCCTTGAGCCTCTCACGACGTCGCTTATCCTCCCGCTGTTCCCAGAGTCTTAATCTTTCATCATAAGCCGCAGCTTTCTCTCGCGCCTTTTTGTCCACCTTTCTCTGCTCCTCTGCCTCTTCTTCCTCTTCTCGTTCTCTGTATCTCCGCTTATGGGGAGCTACAGCGGGTGACCGTTCACGGGAATTCCTTGACCTGGATCGTTTTTCTCGGCTCCGCCTTCTTCCACCACGGTCACGATCTCGGTCTCTATCGCGATCACGTTCCTGGATAATAATAAAGTTAGCGTTAGTTTGGGAGGGCCGATTGAGAAGGGAGGAATGAAGCACATAAACTTGGTAGAAAGCATACCCAATCTCTTGGCACACGTTCAACACGCTCTTCACGACTTCGAGCTCGACGATCTCGATCTCGGCGTACTCCTTTATCAAAGTCATTGAGACGCGAACGACTCCTGGGACGACTGTCTGACTTCCTACTTTGGGATCTCGAACGATCACGGCCATCTCTATCACGTCTTCGTCCAGGTGAATGTCCTCCATCCGCATCTCTCTCGCGTCTATTCTTCTCAGCGTTTTCCCTTTCCAATTGACGTTCTCTTCTTTCTTTGCTAATTCTCTTTCTCTCCTCTTCCTTCTCTTTTTCTATCTGTAAAGAAAACAAATAGAAGGTAATTAGAAATTGGGATTTAAAATTCAGTATAGAATGGCTGAAACAAATAAAACTTATTTGGAAAGAAGGCATATTCTTTCATATAGAAATTAGTCAGGTTTACAACAAGTAAGATCGTAATGCTGAACCTCCTTTTAGTCAAATTCAGGCGGCGGATCCATTGGAGCTGATCTTCAAAAATTCCTAAATTATAAAAATGTCTTCTTGGCTTAAATTAAAATCACCTAAGTTATTACGATTCTTTTTCACCAAAGCGCTGATTCAGCCACTGTTCCAAGCCCTCACATTCAGGCGCTTTTGTGCTTGAGTGGAACAAAATATTTATCAAAATTGAGGAAAAACTTACGGCAGCTGGAGACACTCAGGACTTGACATTTTGGCGAATTCTGCCCAACAAATAAGGAAGCAGTTTCCGCCCTAGCATCATACGAAAGACTTAAAATCAAGTCCATGTTGGGACATCGTCTCTTTAACCTACCAGTCTCATGTCACAAGACTCAAAGTACATGGAAGTGACACGTTTGAGTAAATCTCAAACTTTTGTGTACATGCTCGGAACGAGCCACAAGGTGGGAATGCTACAACTGTTGAGTTGGATTATTAAAATGTTGATTAGCAGCTACTCACCAGCACTTTCAAGTGGAATCTAAATGCGTCAAACTTTTCCTATTGGTGGCAATCGCAGTGGTAGATGGTAGAAAAGCAAGATGGTGACAGCCGCCTAAGTCAATGGGAGGACCCATAAATTACACTCCACTCTCTCAACACTATTTTCTACAAACTTAAACATTAACTTAATTGCTTCACTCATCAGATTTAAACGCACCACCATTACGGTTTCATCAACTCAAATCTCGAGAACTCCGTATCTCAAATACGCAACTCAATCCTATTACTACGGTCTCACCTTCATATGTTCTCGAAATTTCACAATTTCTTGAGAAATGATCTCACGTTTTCCTTCTTCAACGGCTGCATCATCTCCCGTTTCCTAAACAAAAAAGTACTTGAAAAATATGCGCTGAAAAATGCTTGTAAAAATGGAGGACATGAATGTTTCCAGTTCTTACAGCATCACACAAAGGAGCATCAAGGCTTGTTAATTTGAGAAGATGAAGCTTATCTTGAATGGCTTGTTTGGTAGTTGGATCTTTTTCTGAAATTATAATACAAAATTCGTTATGATTTTCTTAACATTTTCACTTAATTTTCGTAAAATTGGAAATTGGAATCTGAAATTGGAATGTTTAAATAACATGTGAGTTAGCAATTAAGTTTAACGATTTTATGTTTGGGTTTTCGGTATTCACCGTACCTGGTTTTTCGGATCCTGGTGGATTATAACTTTCTATTTCATCCTTGAATTCACGAAACAATATACCAATTCTCATCTGTGTTCTTGCATCTCCATCCTTCATTTCATCGTCCAAGTACTCATCATCATTTGTTCCTTCTACTTCCTGAGGTGGGCCGTTGCTTTTCTTGCGTTCAGCTGAAAGTAAAATATGATTTAGTAAACAGGGTAACATAATTTTTGTATGTCTACTTATTGTATTGTACCTTTGTATTCGTCAAAAACTGTTTTCGTTTTTGCATCCACCTTCACCACGAGCTTCCTCTCCCCTACTTCAAGATCATGCAACAATCGCACAGCTCGAAGACCTGCATCTGGACCCCCAAATTCACAGAATCCAAACCCTTGAAGCTTTCCTGAAGCACCTTGTACCCGTTTCCAATTTAATACATAACCGCACGTTGATAGGAGTTGGCGAATCATGGCATCTGGCCATTTCTCTGTAATATTTCCCACGAAGACTGTTACTGGGGGTCCACTTGGTCCGCTACTAGGAAATGGACTTGGATGATCCGAAGGGAGTAGGTTCATACTGGGCTTTGCCTGAATTACATGTGGACCGCCGTGTCCTTCCGGCCGGTGCTTCCCCATTCCTGGTGGAGGAGGAGGGCCGTTATTGTAGTACATTTGGTGTGGATTTCCGGGAGGTGGAGGAGGACCGCTTAACATATTAGGCGGTGGAACTCCCATAAACATTGGATGACGAGGTGGTGGCCCATGACGTGGCCGGAACGACATGCTCAGGCTTCACGTCTAGAATAAAATTGAATCACATTAATTACTAATCATTTTGTCTCTCAAGTAACTTTATTATTCTTACACTTTTAGTATAAGTTTAATTCAGTAAGAGGCATGATTGGAATCGTTTTAGGCCCACATTATTCGCTTCGCCACAAAGTAAAAGCCCGACAACAATATACTAAGTTGTACATAATCCTAGCAGGTAATGTAATACGGTTTACAGACGACCAATAACTTCGCAACTTTAAAGTAAACATATCCACGAAGTTATACTTACCTTTTGACCTTCAAGTACTCTGCTGTCTTTGTTTGAAGTGTGGGATGATAGCACAATTCGAGAGTTAGTGGAAGTGACTTAGAACAGGGAAAAGCACTTAGCTTGATCAGATTAATTAAGATCGATTAACTGAATTAAGGTTAAAACGATTTGTTAATGACAGACACAAAATTTTATTAAGAAAACAGCACATAAAAAAACAATACCGTCTGTCTGGGTAATCTGTGCTTACCATCTTTTGGACGCAAAGTTGATCAGGAACTTCCTCCACACTTCACCCCTTTCAACATATTCACACATGGGCAAATCCAGTAAATAAGTATCTTTTTTCATTTTCTTTACTCTATTTCGCTTTCAATCAGTTTACCATTGTTATTATTCTCGTAATAAATAAAGCCAAACAAGCCCCTCCTATGGTTGGATACACCAAAAGTAGAATAATCGGTGTGCCGGTATCCATCCCGCCCTAGAAAGGGCTTGTTCGGCTAGTCTAAGAAATGTCAAA
>JABASL010000531.1:0-16294 GCA_019775825.1 Neanura muscorum | reverse complement strand
ATCGGGTCTACGTATCGATTCTAAAATTTGGGTCTCACACGACCCTTTGCTTGGCCGCTAAAATTTGAAAGCTTTCACTCCATGACATTACCAAGCAAAACAAAAATGTTTGGAGAAAGTGGAGAAAGTTCTTGCGACCATTTTTCTTCCTTACTGAATGATGAGCTTGAGATTAGATTAGAAAATGTAATAAGGCTGAGTTCTCGTCTAAATTAATCAAATCAACATGGTCTGTGTAGCAAAAGGCAACAGGAAAGTAAGAATCGGATTTTGGAATCTGATACACCTGATGCTCAAAGTAACATAGGTAACTTTTTGGCATGGAAATTTTCTCTTGCAAAAACGGACGGAGCAAGATGCAAATGGAAAGCGAATTTGAACCAAGAAAGGATACGCCCAATTTTACAAATTTTGATAGCCGAAGCGTTTCTAAGTGTAAAAAAAAATTCTGCGTCTTAGTTCAGTCGAAAGCTGTGGTAGAAATGGACGCTGTGAATCATTTAGTCATTGTTTCTTGCATCTTGTTCTGTTCAATTTTTAGTGGTAAAGCTCAGCTTCCAAATCAAATACTGCAACAGACGCTAAGCCTACACCGGAAAGAGGATTGTAGTGACCTTGGGGAAGTTTACGTCGAAAGCGTGAGAAATTTGCGCCGAATATCTCCGCTTGTAGCGTGTGGCGCCCTGCGATGTTTTTGCAATCATCATGGATTGTGAGTATTCTTAATTTAATGAATGACTAACAATTATAATACGGCAATTAACATAATTTTTTGATCCACAAATTCCATCATTTTGACTCAATTTAATCATCTCAGCGTTTAAGTTTTTACGGCTTAATTTGTTTTTCTTTTTAAATTTACGCAGATGGGTTTTCAGTGTCTACAAGGATTTCAAACGAAGTTACGAATTTCCAATCAGAACAGGATTTTCGCAAATGTTATTAAATGGAAGTTCATGTGAAAGTCGAAAACTCAACTGGAATTTCATACAATTGAGTTCCATCCGCCATGTTGGAAATAGTAACACTACAGTACGCGGTCTCAGTCTGTATCGCCATGAATCTTTCCTAGGCCCAGAACTACGCATGACCGGAAGTCGCCTTTCCCTTCCCATGCCATTAAAATTCAAATCCCATGGATTTACGGGCGGGAAAACCTGGGCTCTGTTCTCAAACTCCAATTTCAATGGAAACTTTACCTGTATCCGGGTGCCGTCCCGAGGGGCAATGATGGGTCACAATTCAAATATCACCTTAACAATTGGGTCAATATATTTTACTTGCCCAAGAATACAAAATTTGAAAAACATTTCAGTTTCAAAACCCGAGAAATTTTTGATTTTGTATACGAAAAGTGTTGTTGACAATGAATTGAACCAAAGTAACTTGGTGGAGGACTCGCTTTTCTTTGCGGGCACTGAACTTCAACTTCCTGTACCTCTGATTTTTGTGGAGTTCTCAATTGGCGGAAATACTAGCGACATGTGGACAATTTATGCTGGAATGGATTTTAATGGGAAGTCACGTTGCTTGGTAACGTTTGGGCAGAAGTTGGGACCAGGAAACGGTTTGCGTAGATATAGATTCAGGCGATCTTCATCTGACAATAATGAGAAGAATTTTCTGGATTTTGGAGAAACGTGGTTAGTTGGTTCTGTTCGTTTGGGATGTTTCTCAAATTCAGGCACACAATACGATGAAGATTATGAAGACGCTTCGTATGACTACAACGAGAAAATATTTAAAATACTAGAACAAGGCGAAACAGGTTCTGAATTTAATGTGACTAATGAAGACGACATCCAACCAAATTTAAAAAATCAGGCGGAACGAAGGTTGGAAGAATTCAAAATACCATTGTACAACCTATTCGGTATGTTTGTGCTTCTTGGCGTGCTTTCTATCTGAGTATTAAAATGCGAAATTGTAGAATCCTATAACGGTGTTGGCAAATTTTGGCAACCGTTTTAATGTTCGCTAATAATTAAAGAATGTTCTCACAAATTTGTGAATTTAATTCCAATACCTGCCACATTTCGATCTAGAAAACCTAAAAGTGCTAATTATTAAACGTTAGGCATTACGAAATTTAATGATTTAGTCCAATATATTATTGCTCAGCGGAATTTAGCACGGATTAATGCAAGCCGTTGAAGAATATTATTAAAATGGGACAAAGTTTATGATTACATACCCTTAATTACATAGTAAAATGTAAAATTGTATAAATCTTTATGTCTTGTTTTGTCTTTAGTTGCAAATGCGGCGAACATGATTTTTATTCCAATACCTGCCACATTTCGATCTAGAAAACCTAAAAGTGCTAATTATTAAACGTTAGGCATTACGAAATTTAATGAATTAGTATTATCAAGTCCAATATATTATTGTTCAGCGGAATTTAGCACGGATTAATGCAAGCCGTTGAAGAATATTATTATAATGGGGCAAAGTTTATGATCACATACCCTTAATTACATACTTGTAAAATGTAAAATTGTATAAATCTTTATGTCTTGTTTTGTCTTTAGTTGCAACATGATTTTTAAATCCAAACTTTAGACACGGGCAGATTTGAAATTCCCACCTTATTCAAGTTAATGGGTCAAGTGTTGACCCTTGATGATGAATGTGCATCCCAAGTTCTCTTTTTCAGATTTTCAAATTTTCTGAGAAAGTGGAAATCCAGGTCGTAAAGCTTTACGGCCTTGATGGAAATGATGGAAATTAGGTCTTCGGATCGGGGACCCTCTTAGCCAAAATTTAAAAAAGTGTCATCGTGTTTGTAATTCAAATAATTTATTTCCACTTGNCGGCCTTGATGGAAATGATGGAAATTAGGTCTTCGGATCGGGGACCCTCTTAGCCAAAATTTAAAAAAGTGTCATCGTGTTTGTAATTCAAATAATTTATTTCCACTTGAATTGAAAAAAAACTGGAAAGTAGATCAAGTCTGAGCAGCATTCATGACTCAGAAAACTGTGCATGTTTACTTTTAGTGGACTCAGCTCCGGAACAATTACAAAATTTGGCAGAATAAAATATGGAATAAAAAATTCCGACGGGATTTCATCCACCTTGTAAACAAAATGGCTTTTTCTGGGATTCCAATTGTAATAACCAGAATAACCAATACTTATTATTCGAAAAATCATTAATTTCATCTTTAAGTTATTCTGTGGTAGTAATATTTATTTTCTGCGAAAAAAAAAACAATAAATCACTGAACACCTTATTTTTACAAAATTAATGTCCTAAACTGGAGTCGAATTAATAATAAGAATTGAAAACAAGCAAATCGTGATCGCTTTCAGAAGTCTCCAGGCTTACATGCTATAATCGATTGGAAAGTCAAATTTTGTGTCGTAGCTCCCATCAGTCTTGGCGCGTTTTGTGCTGGAAACAAAGTTGTCAATGTAATTCAAGACAAAGAATAGAAATATTTGTTTCTAGAAAAAAATATTTTTTACTTGACAATAAGATTGATGCGGTCTAAAATCCAATAAAAAATTTTTGTAGGTAAAATCGGTTGGAGAGACAATAGAAACTGTTCCATGTTGAAAAGGTGTCCAAGTTGACAACTGAGAACTTCCAGTTGGGCATCTACCCGCAGTGCCTATTTACAGTGTGTTAGACAAATTTTCAAAAATAGCATGTGAACATGTAAATTAATTGCCTTAAATCCTAAGAAAATTTTAGCCAGGGCATGGCGTTTGTGTAAGACACATACACATGGAATTTAATGTTATTAAAAGTTACTTAAATTGGAGCGACGCGCCTTGCCGAACTGTTAACGCATGACTTGAAGATTTTACCTATTAGTTGTAATTTGTAAATGAAATTGAGAATCAATTGGGCATCTACCCGCAGTGCCTATTTACAGTGTGTTAGACAAATTTTCAAAAATAGCATGTGAACATGTAAATTAATTGCCTTAAATCCTAAGAAAATTTTAGCCAGGGCATGGCGGGGTCTTACACAAACACATGGAATTTAATGTTATTAAAAGTTACTTAAATTGGAGCGACGCGCCTTGCCGAACATGACTTGAAGATTTTACCTATTAGTTGTAATTTGGAAATGAAATTGAGAACACATTTGCTGAGCACCACTTTCCGTAAAAATTCTTGTAAAAAATAAAGTTGATCTCAGGCGATTATTTATCAAAATTTGGGGTGTTGTACGAGTTTAGGTACTACTAGCGAGTCGGGAAGATGAAGGAGAAAGTTGGGAAAGACTTGATTATTTGAATCTGTAACATTAACGTTAGTTTTTAATGCATGCTCAACTTTCACTGCTTTCTCTTTTTTCATTTCGGTTTTCGAAGAACCTCAACCTGGAAACAAAATTTATGGATTTTAAAATCTAGTATCATAGGTCGCCTCGGATATGATGGAAACTTAAGATTTGCATATCTCTTTCCCAGGTTTTGAGAAAAACGAAATGAGAAAAGAGAAAGTGGAGAAAGTTGCCCACGCTTTGAAAAGCGCTCGTAGTTCTCAGTTTTCTCGTTCATTTTCGCTAAGCTCTCAATCTCCCAGGCAAAGTCTACACAATCCAATTTTTAGGTAAAATGACCTAAAATCGATTTCCTAAATTTTACTGAAGAATATTTTTGAAAAGTGTATCCAAAAAGTGAACTCAGCTATGTGCGTGCACGGAAACCTAATACTTCCCTTGTCAAATACTTTTTGAACCTATAATTTTGAAAGTCTGTTTGTATTCCCGCAATACTTTGCTATAATAACAATTTTTCGTACAGGAAATGCGGTAGTTTCCGAAATCTAAATTTCTCCAAAAAAGAAACAGCAAAATAAAAAGCAAAATTCAAGCGGAATTCACATAGTACATACCTGAATATCTTCAACTGCTAAACCGATGAGTAAGTTGAGTCCCACAATTGCGGCAATAAATATAAATAAAGCAAATGCCACTAATTTGGCATTTACTAGGAGGGTATCATCGTATGAAGGATCGTTGGCTGACATTTTGAAGTTTCCTTCGAACTCATACTCTCCGACCATCATTGCCAAAACTTTTATTAATCCATGAAATAATTTGTAGTCTTCATTCTATTCAAAAAGGCATTTATTATTATTTTCACTAACTTTACTCCACAGAAATTTAGGAAGGCACATTTCGAGGTTCACATGTTCTGCCTACCAACACTTACCAAGGGAGACAAAATCTTGAAAACTACAGTGAAGGCAAGTATGAGCAGTGAATAGTAAGTGAGTAGCGAGGCCGATCTTTTCGCAACCTTTCAATAAAATTCAAATAACTCAACTTTCGCTAAAAAAAATTTTTTTTCAATTTTCTTACTTGCAAAAATATCCTAAGGAAACTTGGAAACCAGTTGAGCTTTTTCAGTTCATACAAGCATAGGGCCCCGCCCATCAACACGATCGCCTGAAAACGAAATAAAGGGCTGAATTTGGCTTTCATTGAAAATTTGAATTTGAAAAATTTGAAAATTTTGAAAGGCTGAAATTTGAATTGTTAGAACAGGAAAATTTAAACTGCCGAAACAGTTACCGTACCGCGGTAAGAATACGTAATAGCGCATAAGGAAGTACTTGTCCACTGTTTACAAGAAGAAGGGAGATAACACAATAGAATGTCAAGAGATTGAACGCCAGTTGAACCACATTGGAGGGTTTTTTAAAATGAAGTTTCACATTTCTACTGAGTTGGTAAAATTCTTTGACTAGGAAGAGCGAAGCCAAAATGAGTGTCAGAATTGCCAAGCCATTTTGAGCTCGTGAGAAGTGAGGGGGGCCACATCCGGCTGTAACGTTTTAACTACTTTAATTAATTGATTAATAATTATTATAATTAAATTAATGAATAAAATTCTTCTTAACTTACCAATGGTTGAATTGGATAAAGTAGTAATTGTAGAATTTTCGCATTCCTCAACAGTATATGCAAATGCAATGAACATGCAGATGTACAACACCTAAATTAATATAAATATAATATAAATTACCAAAATTTACTTTAAAAGTATAACACCATTAAAATTAAAGCTTTTACTTGAAATATAACTCCAGCAATGACAAAAGTCTTGAGACAATTGAATTTCTCCGTTATGAATTTTTGTACCACTGTGTTCCCGTAGTACTTTGTTTCTAATTTTTCCGGGTAGTGAATTGACTTGATGCAATAACAGCGTCTCTGGAATAATTTTTGTTGGACAGCCATGTGTATGTTTTCGTTCTCCAACAATTAAACACAAATCTAAAGTGATCTGTTCTTCCCTTCTACTGTAATCGTTTCTTGGTTGTAAACAATTTTCAAAAACTGGAACTAAAGCGTCCGGTATTTTTCGATATATTGGTAATAGAATCCCACCTTTCAGCCTTAAATAGTTCAAATTCAAGAACTTATCATCAAGAAATTACTTCTACTTGAGTCTTGGGCATGGGAGTAAGAACAGAATAGTATTGTTTTAGTGTAGCAAAAATATCAATTACCATCCTGCTTGCGCATGACATTTCAAAGTTTTCAAGATTTCTTGGCATCTCTGAACTGTTTCAAATTTAGCCGCAATTTGTAAAGCGGTTTGACAGTTGTC
This sequence comes from Neanura muscorum, assembly GCA_019775825.1. Classification (NCBI taxonomy): domain Eukaryota; kingdom Metazoa; phylum Arthropoda; class Collembola; order Poduromorpha; family Neanuridae; genus Neanura; species Neanura muscorum. Next base: position 9,717 of record JABASL010000531.1, on the reverse strand, counting down.
ATCCTTTTGTAAACAGAATTTTTCTCGTTCTTTTATGTATTCGAGGTCCGGATGACTCAGAATTAGTTTCACGCAATCGACACTTCCTTGTGATACGGCTAATTTAAAAAGTTTTTATAAGAATATAATATATGTGTAATATTATATAATATTAATATTACATATTAATATTACATATTAATATTACTGCTATATTACTGAGATAATTTTTACAATTTTGCAAAGGGTATCTTACTCTTGTTTGGTGTTACATGCAAACAAGTTTGTCTCGCAGCGTTAAGGCATGAAAGACGGAGAAAGCTTTTCCGTTCATCATCTTTATCAAAATGAAATCCTGTAGATTTTGGAAAACGGTTTGACGACTCAAAATCTTTTCGAAATTTGGAGGTTGACTCAACGGACACGTTAAGTAAGAATTCGAGCATGCGTGGTTTTCCATACATTGCAGCAATATGTAGTGGGCTATTGTTTGTTGCATTAGTCAAATATTTGTCACTCGACGTTTTTTGCATGAGGTAAATTACCCGCTGGAAGCATGTTTCAGTTGACTCATCTACCATTTGGAATTTTTTGTTTGTAAAAATTGAACAAAATGGTCACGAGAATGAAATTAATGTCATCAAACCTGAGTGACGTATTGCAGAATGTAGGGCTGTGTAACCTTCGGCATCATACTCGTCCGCATTGAAACCGCAAAATTCTACTAATAATTCCAACATTTCAAGTGAACTTGACTTGGCGGCCAAATGGAGCGGAGATGACCCTCGAAAAGTTACAAATTTGCTTGCCGTTTCCCAAATTAATTTAACTACTGGGACTAAATCCAATCTACGACCTGTTAAAGAAAATTAATTCGTTCAATCATCGTATACCATCAGATAAAATATTTAACTTGTGTTTGTATTTTTGTACTTGTAACTAAATAAGCCAATGGAGAAAGTTTATCCTCATCTTCATCAAAAATACTCTGCAACAGATTCTTTTGCACGAACCATTCTAGAAGGCGTTTTCGTCGAAATTTAGCGGCATAATGCAGCGGTGTTCTCTGCTGAGAGTCTTTGCCATTGAAAACCGCCAATTGCAAATTGGAAAGTGAGTTTTCTCCATCATTTCTTCCAGTCCATGAGTAAAAAAGGTTTGCCATATCAATTCTACAAGTCGCACCATCACAGGAACCGCCTGAAATAAAAGTTGTGCAATTTTATTTAGACTACGAAGTTGGGCATTTTTGTTTGCCATAGCTCAATTCGGCAAAAAAAATTCTGCTAATAAAAAAATTCTGCAAACTTTGTACCTGTAATAGATAATAGGTGAATAGGGGATTGTTGCTGTGAATTTTTAAGGTCAATAACTTTATAGTTTTCCTCTTCAAGAATATCATTGAGATGCTGAATTAATTTTAAATTTCCATCTCTCATTGCCGCTTCCACGAAATCAAAAACGTCTTCTGGAGTCATTTTATGTGGTGTAAGTCTTCGTACTGCCACTGCGGGGACAGAACTAGAACGTTTCTTCTCAACAGTGACGTATGGTGCGTCCATTTTCTTTCCCATGTTGAAATTGTAGCAATAATAATTTAAAAAATATTGTTAACTGAATTTGGATCGGTACAGAGATTGGCTCCGTGACCTAAACTCTGAATCGTATCACATTCAAGGTAAAATAAAATTTTCAGAAGGAATGATGAATACAACTATTTTTCTGTTTACAGCATTCCGGAAATAAAACCGTGACCAAATGTGTTTCCTGTTTTTCAGTGTACTGGTCTTATTACAAGTATGTTAATGTGCATAAGTATATTAATACACAAGTATTACTTTTGTTTATTTTCCTTATAGTTGACGCATGATTTAGAACGAAAATTCTTGGTTAGTCATTTCCGTTTTTCAATAAAGTCGATGTTTTGCGACATTTTTGCGTTTAACATGGAATACAAAACGCAACATTTTACTCCAGGAAGGTACAGGGTGGTGTATATGTATTGTACACCCTTCTGTGGCCTAAACCACTGGTCGGAAAATTTCATATGACCCGCGTTCGACAGGTTATCTCAAAACTAAAATATGAGAATTTTCAAAATAATTTTTTTAAAGCCCATGCGCGAGTGAGAATTTTTTTTTTTGCAGAAAATTACATTACGCACCTCTTCCACAGAAATCGCTGCCGCAAGCGGCTGCCACTTTTCTACCAAAATTGACTTTCTTGTTGGAAAAATAGCAGAAAACAGGAATCGGAAATCAGATTTTGAAATTTCGTTAGGGTTTGACCTCCTGGGATCAAGAACTATCAATTTCCATCAAATTTGAGATGAGAGGAAGAGAGGGTATGTTGAACACTATTACACTTCATGACCCCTGCAGGTCAAACGCTATTATGATTTGAAAATCTGACCTCGGAATCTTCTTCACCGTCGTATTTCCAACAAGAAAGTTAATTCTGATGCAAAAGTGGAGGCTATGATGTTCAATGTGCGAAATGAGCGAAATCTGATTTTTTATTAAATTGTCACTCGCGCATGCGCGTTAAAAAAAATTATTTTAAAAATTTTCATATTTTAGTTTTGAGATAACCTTTCGAAAGCGGGGTCGTATGAAATATTCCGATCAGTGGTTTACACCCCAGAGGGGGTACAATACATATGTGCCACTCTGTACACTTTTGAAAACGCAAAGTAAATCCTAAAGTCATTCATTACCTAATAATACGTTCGAGAATCGTTGTTGAATCATTAAATACTTTACACGTAAAATTTGAACCGTGAATCAAAAAATAAATTTGAGGCAATGACGTAATTTATAATTAAAACGTTATATGTTCTAGATTTGTACGCTTTGAAATCACGCATGTGCATCCGGTATGACTAAACACGACACAATGGGACGATTAGCACTTCCTGGATCGAAAGAAGGATAAGAATCTAAAAACTATAGTCAGATTGTCGGTGTTCATACATTCCGGAAGTACCGAAGATGCAAAACTCGTTACACTGATTCAACAAACTTCAGAGGTTTATCAATAAATAGCGTCATTTCGGAAAAATGTTTGAAGTAATAGCATTCATAATTTGGCGGTACAATGTGCGGTACAATGGATTGTTTTGCTGTGGTAATAATAGCAGTATTTTGTACGCAGATTTCCATCAATGGCGCTTCCAATGTGGAAAAGGCCGTAAGTTTCAGCAAATTTTATCGGTATCTAGTCCCTAATTTCTTATTCTGAATATTTGTATTTTTCCAATCTGTAAACAGAAACCTCCCAAGGATTTAGGAGATCTATACTGTGATGGCTCAGGAAAGTTAACGGCCGATGACCAAATGAAGGCTACTCATGATCGTTGTCCGGCTGATCCTAAGGCCAAGAAAATCAATTGGAATTCTGTTAATGTGACCAATTGCAAGCAAATTCTAGAATTAGGAGGATTATTTGGGGTAATTTAAGCTGAAAAGATGTACAAAATTGCGTGTTAAATGTCATGTCTTCTTTCATGTCACGCAGGTTCAATACGAGTGTATGTACAGATTGTACGGCGCCATAAGCGCAAACGGTTCCCTCGTGCCAGAGGCGGTGACTCAGTACGCTAACGCATTTCATCCAAGACGGGCTTCCAACTTCATGAAGTCTCGACTCCTTCAATGTGTTCAAAAGTATTCGGAAGTCAGTAGTGGTCTGGATAAAGGTTTTGGGAACTTTTGGCGAATAAATTACAACTGGATCAAATTTAGCGCTTGCCAAATTTCAGCCGAACTCCAAGCCTGTAATTCTCGGCGCAACTTTAGTAACCCGTGTGATAGTGAATAGGAAGCGTAACTGTGGAACAAATTCGCTCGTAGGGTCAAGTGGTAAGGTCATTTGTTAATTTTTTGTACACCCTGTCTGTAATGTACGAATCGTACATTAAAACGCTAGATGTGAATTAAGTACAATGTAAAATTAAGAAAAGTTTATCATCTTCGTCATATTAATTTAACACGGGTTGGATTATCAATTTCTGGAAATGATACGTAAAACTTGACACTAATTTACGTTCTCTTATTTTGAGTTGGTGATTCTTAGAATATAACTAAATTATTTAAGGTTAAAGGTATGCGAATTACAGATCATTTATACAAAATTACAGTTCTGATTCTAACTAATTAGTAAATGCGTTCCTTTGGAATTGTTTTTATTCCCACAAATCAAGAAGTCCAAACGGAAATGAAAATTCATTGTCTCTTCTACGGACTTCCACTTCCATTTTTGCGCAGAGAAGCTTCACGCCATATTCGTCCACCATCTCGGCAACAACTTTTGCTGGAAACTATAAAAATATGTTCAACTTATAATGTTTTTTCGTTGAACACGTTCGTGTTGTTACCAATACCATTTACGGGATTGGCCTCCAATTAAAAGTAACACAGGTTTTAGATTTTAGAGCAATTATTTATCCCGGGTGAAGTAACAGACGGATTAAAAGGAATTATGTTAGGTTCCAGAATTCGGTGTCTGACAATATGGAGTGTTGACAAAAGGGGCAGAATGGCGGGTGGCGTCACCCGCGATTCCTCTCCCATAATTTTGCCAACCCTCCGTTTATATCCCTCCATTTTGTGAGGGAGCCACCACTATTGACAACGCCCGAAGATTATTCGCGAATTTAAAATGGAAAAAAAAAATTTATAAATATAATTTTAATAAATATTTCTGCAGGGAACGTATTTGATTTCCATTTGAGCTGGAAATTTTCTAGTTTTCAATAAAACTAAGCTCATTCCGCTCCAAATTCTCATACCTAGACAATTGACTTGACTGTAATCCCCCCACCAAGCAGAGTGTCTGCGAACTCTTATGCCCCATGATTCGATTCCAGGTCATATTGGCAAAAAATAGCACTGGCAAATTCATATGTCAACTTCAAGTTATCCAAACTCTAATTCCAAAAACCTACTCAATATAGTCTAACCGTAGAGCTAACCTAAACTGAGCCGATATTTTTGTTTGATATGTCCCGAACAAAACCTAACGAAAACCAACAATTTGGCAATGTGGTTTTTGCCAAACTGATCGACTCCCCCATGAATTCCCACCCAACGTCTATCAACGAAAATTATTGCAGGGATACTAAACGGCCGAAGCTATGCTTACCGTTCTCACTGTTGGTAGCGCTGGAAATTCAATTAGAAAACTTTTTGCAAAATTGATTGCTTGACCTTCCTTGAGAATTGGGCAAGATGAACCTTGATTGAGGTGCATACATGCATCGCCTTCCGACACTTCATATTCAAATACATTGCTTGCTCGAACGGAGTAGGGGAGCGTCTTACTTGAACTCACTACATAAACACAAGTCACAATTTTATTTTTATTGTTAAAATAATTTTAGCTAATTTGATGTTCCCTTTTAATTTTAAGAAGTTTTAGTTTTAAATCTAAGCCTACAGAAAACCTTTACCTGAAATTGCATCTACTTCTAGACGATATTCTTGTCCGCTGGTAAAAATACAAGGCTGCTTTAAGCATCCGCTGATTCGTACGGCTTCGACAACAAGTTTTGTACCTAGTTCGAAATTATTGAAATTAAAAAAAAAATTAAATATTATGCACTTAAGAAAATTGAAATGTTTGGATTTAATTTAAAAAATTACCACAGTTTTCCCAGGCCAATGAAATTCCAGCACTCCCAAAATGTACTACAATTAATATAAGGGCCACAACTCGAAGCATTATTTTTGATTTCATAATTACTAAAATAATACGTTTGGATTTAACTTTTACTATGTGAAATCTCAGATATTATTCGGATTTGCTTTCTATCCTAAAAGAACCTGATGTGTTCCAATTACTAAACTGAATTAATATCATTCTATCATTCTCTTCTATTAATCTGGTTTGCTTTCATTTTTATTTGATTTGCATGTGCTTGGTAGCTTAGGCTCACAATGTCATTCATATATGTACCAAACATCTTTGAATTATGTATGAAATCATAAATTCCATGTATCACGGAATGGGGCTAATGCTCTCTGCAAGGATCCACAGACCAAATCCGATTTTTCCGCTGATTTATGGTCCACTCGGTCAAAGGAGGATGGCAATGGCAAAGGAAGGGTTGGCCGCGCATTTAAAAATTTTGAACCACAATCTTCACTTGTACCAATTACCACAACAGGTAAACATTAAATCAAAAGTATGAACATAAATTTAAAATGGTCCAAAATTCAAATATTTTCAAAAATTCTTCGAAAATTTTCTTCTGCAGGTCATTTACATGTAGTGATTCCTTTCGTGAGTATCAGCTAGGGATTACAGAATCGAAAGAATTTCAAAGTAACCAGTGTTATAAGATAACAATTTGGATTAAAACTTCAACTTCATTTTTGGCAAGCAAGCGCAAGTAGACTATTTTTGGTCAATTTGAAGCTCAAATTTATTATAATTCGACCTTGTAGAAAATGTTGGAGAAAAAATAATTCAACTCGGGGCAGTAAATGTCGAGTTTTGAATCGACGGTGAGCCGACAGACAGATTGACAGAGCGAAAACATAAATTAGATGCGCAAGCGCTTAATAAGTCAATTTGAATTCGGTACATATGCATGATTAGGGTTTCTTTCAACTCAATTGGAAGCAAATTTCAAGCTTAAGAAGAAGAACGCTATATATCAATTACAAGGCAAGGACAACATAAACATATAAACAACTTTTTTCGTACCAGTGGCGAATCGTAATCCTTTAGGGCCTCATAAACCAACACAAACTTCTTCTTTTTGCTAACAACGGTTACATGTACCGGCGTTGAAAGTTCGCGTTTTCTCTCACTTTCTCTCAGTGGAGCGAAATATGGAAACTTTTCTCAAACTAACAGAACTAAATACGAAATTTTACGTCCAAATTTTATTAATCTTAAAATAAAAGTTACCGAACCCAGCAAATAATTTATAATGGAAATTCTGAAATGTGATGACTAAACAACTTATATAAAATTGGATCGTGATTGGCACTCTTCCCTTATGGTGGACGTCCTTCTTGTGGACCTAGCTTTCTCTTTTTACATGTAACCCCCATAAGAGACTTTCTCTGGGTTCAATTATGTAGCCCGCCCCCTGTTTGTAAGTATAATAAATTCACTTATTTTGCATCCAAAAGGAATATTTTATTAAAATATTGGCAATCAGTGCGTGGTTATGATTACCGTAACTTTAGAAAATTTTTATTCCATAAAAAACTCTATTTTACTGTAAATTTAATTGTTCCGCTTTTAGCAAGCTGCGTTCGCATCTGAGCTTGAGTAACGAAGAACGGTTTTTAACTGATCATGACAATACTTCTAGATTAAAATAAATTGATGCCCAAAAAATCGGGGCCGCACCCAATTTTTGGCAGTTCCAACTTACTGTTACGGGTCAGGTTGTTAGTTTTAATAATGCATAACTGGGACTAGCACAACTGATATCACAATTTGCTTAATATAACTTTTATTCAGAGTGATAAAATTTTAGTCAATTGAACTTTTAGTGTATTTGCGATTATCACTTCATTTGCTTTTCAATTTCGCCACAACTCTAACCTGCCACTACTTCTATCCTATTATTTTTTGTTGTATAAAAATAATCAACAGTTTATCCTACGAGAACTCGAATTTTCTACGCAGTATCTTTTAAGGTCACTCATTATTTCGCACTTAGATTAACGAAACCACACCCTAATTTAATCTATCTTGCGGTTACATAATTACCCGCGAGGGTTTAAAATTTTGCAAACGTCGCTTCAATTCCAGTTCTGTGAGATTAGCGCATTGCTACACATCAACAGACAAGCGTGCCAAGATAATAAACCAGTATACCAAGATGGCTACCATTTGCGATCAAGTTAGTTACAAAGGCCTCCTGGTTGAAGTCGAAGATGAGCTCAAAGACAAAATAGTTGAGGATAAGGGGTCAGGAGAGGCTGGAGAATGGAGTCTCGCATTCCATTCGGCCTTTGACCCGCAACAGGGTACTACAACGAAGCAAGAGAAACAGCGAGCCAGGGCTAATTCAAGACATGGAACCTACGTCGTCATTAAGGTAAGTCTGGAAACAATATTTTTTAAAATGTTGACAAACTCACTGCGGAAACCACTATTTCCTAATAAGCACTAAAATTATTTTTATTTTGATCACAATCCCCAAAGGCCCGAATTAAATACCGTGGTACTCCAACCGACAACTGTATCCACGCAAAAATATTTATTCCAATTGATGACTCTGCTCCTTACATTTTGGGTCAACAGTTCAACAAAACTGAAACTGACAGGATCGAAGATTTCTAAGTTTGCAGTAGCCAGATCAGAGAATTTGTGTCATATACCGTGCGCAAAGCATAAGCCGATATAATGGACACAAGATTGCTTAAATTTTAGTTGGTATTTTATTAATTTCCAGTGTTTTGTATGAATCAGAATATCAGAATATATAATCGGAATATTCTGACGAACTTTATGGATTAAAAGTCGACAATTTACGATTATACCCGGATCCTGGTGCCATTGTTGTGAGTTGAAACTATTATAACATCGCATAATTTTAAGGATAATTAGTTTTATTGGTTTGTCTTTATGTAATGACCATCGACCATAAGTTAAGGGCAAGGGCAGAATTAAATACCGTGCCATCACATTAAAAGTAGCCTTAGCACTAGTGGGAAATTCGCTTGTAATGGCGTGTGTAATTCCCACAGTGGCACAGTGATTCGAATCTCATACTACGCCGTCAAAAATATCCAAAAAAATGGGCTTTGTCAGTTCAACTTTACTGATTTCAATAAAAATTGAACGATTGCTTCCCTCTTCCATTTGGTGCTATTTAGGCAGGCGAAAAATACGTAATTTCAATTAAAATTTTGCAATTTGTGGTCTTCTGCTCCGGTAATAATTGTTAATTTGATTTACATGGAACGTTTTTAAACAGTTTTCTTAAACTCACTCGGTGATGGGACGGGTGGGTGATGGAACAATTTTCTTGAAACGAGATTCGCCGTGTCGTGGTCATTCATCGCTTTTATTTAAGTTTGTAGAAAAAGAAGTATAAATCTCTAAGAATCAGTCTGGTGTGAATATATAAGTATACTTTTACGTTAGGTAAACGTTTAATTAGAAAAATACATTTACACATCCATGTTATGAATTGACAGATCCCCCCGATGGACCTGAGTTGAGAAACATGCGCAGTAGAGCCATTTGCGACTTCGTGGAACCCCTTGCAGGTTTTCGGTCGAAACTAAACTATGTTGCCTATTCGAAGCTCCTATCCTTATCTATGTTGTTGCTTGGACACCAGCTGGCGCAACTACTAGAACTGTAGAATTTTCGTTGCTCGTTCCTTGTACTTGAAATGTTCGAGAGTGCGCAGTCGTTTGATGTACTTTTGGCATAACAATAATGGAATGTTCAGAGTTTCGTTTCATGGTCAAATACTCGTCATAAGTCGGCGGGGGGCCGTCATCCGGTAGTTGTATAAACGAAACTGGAGTTGAGTACTTTAGAGCATTTTCAAATTTTGGCGGAGGTTTACGTCCTCGAATGACTGCCAATCGATTTTGATTTCTTGCCTCCAAGAAATCTACAGAGGAAGGAGTAAATTGATATGAATTGACAATTACTGCCGCGAACATTGGCGAAGATGGGCCAAGCCCTGAAGAATGACAAGCAAAATCACAAATTCCCGGTAAGTACTACACTGTGACCATTGTTCAAAATAACAAA
>JABASL010000530.1:5213-16312 GCA_019775825.1 Neanura muscorum | reverse complement strand
TTTTTTTGGTGGGAAATAGGGGGCAGGGGGCTCATAAGATTTATAAAGTTTGGAATCTCTTGGATTCTGCGGGGAAATGGTGAATGGGATGGAAAGGGAAAGATGAGCTTTCACTTTTTTTCCTTTGCTAGGACTTTCACTACGAAGGCTGTCAATTCAGTTTTCTTTGACTCATTTTCCTTCAGTCGAAGGAGAGAAAGTGAAGAGAGAGGGGCACGTGGTGGTGAAATTAAGTGCTTCAAACTGGCCTTCACACGACACTTGTTCTCCTTAACCAACAAAATAAGCATTAGCACACTTCAAACGCCCTTCGTCTTCTTTCATTTCCAAGTTTCACAATTATACGACACAGTTCCTCTTTCCCATGTTTTTTTTTATAATAACTAATCAGAAATTGGTTAGTTTTAATTGATTGGTCTTGGAAATTCTGGTGGTGGTAATTCTGGAAATAAGGAAATAATTCTTGGATAAACACCTCGGTGTTTTAATACAAGGAAAATACATTTTACGGGGTCCACGTTTTTTGCCGAACAACCTTTCTCTTTTTGCATGCACCTCCCATAAGAGACTTTCTCCGCGACCCAAAAAGAATTGATCCACCCTGTATTTAGTTATATTGCCTAGGACAATATACGCAAATTAGCCTCATCAACTTTTTATTCTGATTTCACTTATTCACCAAAACACTCAACTCAATAACCAAAAGTTTTTGTATTTTTCCTCTTATGTTTTCATCGGAAGGAACGCAACCACAATGTTTCACAAAATCGTAATAATCGAACGTGTAGTAGAGGCATGCAAACTAAGTTTTGATTTCTAGGACGTGAAAATACAGTCTAATTTTGATAGAGAATGACAAGGCTTGAAGTTATTTTTTTTCTTTCTAGTCTAGCTTCCAAATGGAATTTCCATGTCCTCATTTTGATACTCTCAGTAACTCTAGTCATTAAATCTAAAAAGCCTGTAGAAAAATAAAGAGGACTGTAAGCTCCGAAACACTTAAGTTCAAAATATTTCCTGACGAGAGAGGGAATATACCTTGGCAGTGGAGGTTGATTTTAATCTGGTGGTTGTGCTGTCGAAGTAATGTGCTAAAAGAATCAGTTTGCGAAGTACAGTAGTGTATATTGAACGCAGTGAAGATGAATGTAACGTCTGGGCTGAGGCATCTTCTTCCAATACTTCAATTTGACATCAGATTGGATGCTCACGTAAGTGTTCATGGGAATGACAGAATTCCCTTATCCTGTTTTACAACTCAATAAACCAATTCTTGTTAGACGCTCTTCTTGGAAAGCCGATATCTCAACTTGTTACTGCCACGCATTCAAGGAAGCTTACAAAAATTTGGTTTCTGTTCCTCGATAATACAGAAACGGAAATGGAATAAAATTGTATCATATTCAATGAAAAATTGCAGCTTAAAAATAACTTTTGATTTTATAAGAACAATGCTTGAACGTATGCTTGAGTGCATGCTTGAATGAGCAACTTTCTCCTTAAAATTTTGTGTCTTAAACCTCGTTATTCCATTGTTTTCTGCCCATGGTAACTACAGGCAACCACTCTAACGATGTGTTTTAGTCTACCTTGAAGGGCTTAACAATTTTGCTAACGAACGGGTCGCAAATGGAATGGCAGTTGCCATGATCGGAGTGAGGGAGCTAACCGTTTAACTTATGACAGTTTTAAGGGTTAGGTTTTCCGATATTGTAGGACATAGTTTTAGGGCTTACTGTCATTATTAAGGTAATTTTAGGTCTGGAATTTATACCAATGCATTAGGGTACCTATAGGGTAGGGATGTATGGGTAATTAATTATTTTAATTCGTTTAGCGTTATGGATCCGCACGACAAACGTAAATTTTCTTTATAAATCGTTAATTTCTTAGATTTTTGACATTTTTAGGTAGCATGGATTTATTTTCATTATCTTTCGAACCAAATTTTACAGCCGATTATTGATTGATGGATTGATTAATAGTGTGTTTGGATTTATTTTCATTACTTTCGAACCAAATTTTACAGCCAATTATTGATTGATTGATTAATAATCACTAAAAAGCACCAAAGTCCGTCCGCCCGTCTGTCTGTTTGCCTGACTGTCCGTCTGTCTGTCTGTCTGTCTGTCTGTCTGTCCGTCCGTCCCACGATTATCTCAGGAACGGCTCAACGTTTTGGAAATTCTGTCAAGCTAAGGTTCCTGTCCTAGTTCAAGTTTTTAAAATGAATTCGAAGGGTACTTCAAGGGGGTACCCCTCAGGGCCCTTGCACGGTTTGATATTTTTAGAATCCTTTTATTGGACCGTGTAGTAGGGTCTGAGTAAAACAAATATCGAAAATGCGCCCGAAGGGTCTACCGCTTCAAGGGGCATCCCATAAGAACTCGTCGACGGACTTGCATTTTCCAAATCTGTTCACGTGGTTGTATTCTGGGGTATATCGTAACTACAAAACTCAAAGATGGGCTTTAAGGGGCTTCCCCTTCAAGGGGATACCCCCAAGGGCTCCTGCGCGGGTTGACATTTTGAAAATTCGATTATGGGAGCCCCAATTAGGGGTTATGAGTAAGAAAAATATCGTAAATGAGTAGTAAGGGACCACCCCTTCAAGGGGTTTCACGTGAGAAGTCATCCTCCGCATCGCTTTTTACAAATGTGTTTACAGGGTTGTATGCTAGTGATAAATCTTTAACCCAAATTCGATCGTGGGCTTCTAGGGCACCACACCTTCAAGGGCCCAGATCATACGCTACTTGGTCACGTCCGTTTACGACGGTTTATTGTTCTATAGGATTGTTTACCTTAGATTTTGATTCTTAGATTATGAAATGGTACTTTTGGAAACGTTTTGTTTTAAGTACAATTTCAGTACACAGCTTGCAATTTTAGAGAAAAATTACCCGTAATTTCAAACTTTAAGTGCCATTAATGTGTAACACTATACATAATGTTAATCCGGATATTTTGAAGGCAAAAATTCCAGTGGTCTACCTCTGTTTGCAATTTTATAAAAAAAAAATTACCCGTAATTTCAAACTTTAAGTGCCATTAATGTGTAACACTATACATAATGTTAATCCGGATATTTTGAAGGCAAAAATTCCAGTGGTCTACCTCCCGCCAAAAGGTGAAAACTAGTTATTATGTTGTGGAATCGCAAGACACGTTTCGAATGCGCTTTTTTTTTATTGGACATCGGAATCGTTTTCATGCGCTACTTCGTTACGTACGCTTACAAACGGTTTATTTTTGTTGTATATGAATTCCTGCTGTTTGCGAGTTTGTGCAATTACGTGATTCTCAATTTCCAGTAAAGGAGTATTTAATAGTCTTAATTTTACAAATCACTATGATGAAATCCTGCGCCAGGATTGTCGTATCAGCCACAACCTTAGCCCTAAAATTGTTTCCTTAAAAGAGCCTCAGCCGGCCCTTTTAGGTGACTTTTCCGCAGATGGGTCATAAATTTTGGTAATTTTATGTTACATTTCACAAAAATTGGCAAATTTTGAAAATTTGAAGCGTTTCCTGTTGAGCAGGCCCCATGATTTAGGCTATAAAACTGTTGAAGTGTTTGCGGGACGGTAATGATACGACTATTCCGTGAACATATTTTGACGCACCAAAGTATTATGCAGAGCCTGGGGAATTTACTTTGAACTACACGGTTTTATGTAAGAGTAACATGTAGAATATGGTTAGCAAGGATAACAGGAATATTCAAACTTTGGCTTTTGTCTTTCTGTCTGACTGAGTTTTCTAAATTCAATTTAGATTCTTTTCNGACTGAGTTTTCTAAATTCAATTTAGATTCTTTTCCATTCCACTTCGGCCTCAACTTTTCAATAAAATAACAAAAAAAAGTGAGAAGAGTTAGAAATAATTTTATTGTTGGAAAAAAATTGTTTTGAAGTTTTGAGCTTCTCAGTGTGTTGTGCAGGAAGGGAGAAAGTTGAAAGAGAAAGTTTGCAATTCTGATGGTTGTCCAGGATGGAACAAAAGCATTTTCTATTTTATTCTGGCATTTTTCTTCTTTCATTACACATAACTCCGAGAGTATAGGAACGCAGAAGTATGCATTAAGAATGGATTTGTAATAAGCTATGGATGAATGCCAACTTTTGTAGTAGGTCCTTAACTTTCTCCTCATTGAATTTCTTTCACCAAATTCTCTTTGGGGATGCTCTTTAGGAACCATTTCTTTGCCTCGTTCCACTTCAATCCTCTCTTAATTGGCGCTCTAATAGGACACATAAGTTATACTAACAAGAATAGACTTTATTTATATGATGCATCTTTGCCAAATTTCTTCCACGGCTTTTGCCTAAAGCAATTGTTTTAAATAGAATGTTGGATAGTTGTGTAGTTACAACGCTTGATTAGTAACCAAACCGCTTCATGAAACTACCTAAGAGCATGAATAAATTTTTTCCCGCAATTTTAATTAATTGTTTTAATTAACTGTTACCTTGTAAGGCTTTTTATCCACCTTAGGCGTTTTTTTTTGAGACAAAACTTTTCATAGTTTCGTTAGCCAAAAGGAAATACGCTTGCTTTAAACAATTTTATGAGAAACGGCTTCCTGCCGTAATTGCGCTCCTTTCCGACAATTTTTTGGCCAATGTTTGATTATTAAGTAGATTGCTCTGTAAAATAATGATAAAATTTGCTAAACAAAAATTAAACGACAAGGTACGTTAAAACATATGCTGTTTCCGGTGAAAGTTTTGGGAACAAACATATGCCCTTCCTTGTAGTTAATTGAAAAAATTGAATCAACTAAATGCCAAGTGATTTTAAAAATTTAAGAACACATCAATTCGCAACATACATTTTTTCCCTGTGTACGCGGATAGTTTAAAATGGGTAGATTTTTTTTGCCGGTGTATATGTCTTTATTTGCCGGTGTACCCCCAAAAACAACTAACAAACTGTAAGTCTTTGNGTTTAAAATTTGGGTTTCTTGCCCAACTACTTCAAAACCAAATATTCGAGACCTTGACTTTCATTATTTTTACAACTCAGCTCCAACCTGTAAAAACACGTGCAGAAAATTGAATGGGTTTCGGCAATTTCGGTTCTGGATTAAGTTTGAAGAATCTACAAAACCGGAAATGTCTCAAAAACGCCAAAAATAAAAGTTACTAAAATCCAAAACAGCTTAAAAACACATAATCTGATTACTACATATGATATCATGGACATATGCCGGAAAAGCTTAGATACTCCGGAAACTTCGCCTAATCTCTTAAAAAGTAGAATTTGAAAAGTGAAAGTTGGTGAAAGTTGGCCAACCTGTCAAAAAATTTACTTTATTCTTAAAGTTTTTACAGGTTACTTTGAGAATTTTTTGCATGATTTTGTGACATGTCGGTTAGTGTAGGTATAATGTTTTTTCAGGGCCGTTCGAGGAGCTTGACTCATATTGACAGAATGGACGGTAACTTGGTTATGGATGAAGCGGATAGTCGTTCTGAGCCACAAACATCGAATGAAGGGTTGCTTCTGCCAATTCCCTGTGAAGTAGAAGCCAGACACCAAAGACGAAAGAAATTAACAGGCTCACAGGTATACAAAAAGAGTGAAAGCACAGTACCAGGCTTTCTTAATATTGACAAACCAATACCAATTTGTTTACTTTCAACATTGGTCTCAAATTTCCTCTTATGACAATAGCTTGGTCGGTTCATAAACGGCTCCATACTTTTCTGACAAAAAACCTCCCATTGTCTGCTTTTTCGGCTTATACCTATGACGTTTTTTTTTACAAGCAAAACACGCAATTGCGCCTCCCTAAATAATTTTCCGCTAGCTATTATCTAAACCCCTCATCCAAGTACAAGAAATATAAAAATACAATTAAATAACTAATTAATTAATTGCCAATTGACGTCAATCTTCAATGTCTTTAATAAGTATGGTTTTTGGACTGATTTTAAGAATATCATAAATCTGAATCTTATTAAAAAAAAATTAATAAATGCGCCCAAACATCAAAACATAAAATCGTCCTGATTGAATTTTGTGTGTTCTTAGGTATGCAGTTCGGAATATTTTAGTGTACATTTTGATGACGAGCTTGGAATTCGACATGAGGAATTTCTTCCCGCAATACGTGGCCTCACCCTGGGGTAAGTATTAAATTTTAAGCTATGATTATGATTGAGTTAAGATAAATAAAAAATGCCTGTAATTGAAACATATTTGGAAAAATATGTTCGCTAATGGAACAACGCTTTTCAAAACGGCTTTTACTTAAAAAAGGAATCGCCTTCTCCAAGCTTCGATATTTGAAATTAACATGATCAGAAAATGGATAGGAAAAATCATACCCAACATGCCCCAATGAAAGTTATGTTTACGATTTATCACCTGTGATCTAAAGGTACAGAATTGAAAACTAAAATCGGTGAACCTTCTCAATAAATCATTTACGGGATAGAATGCCGTAAACGCTATAGCGTTTTTAAAATAGCGCGCTATTTTGAGTGACTTTTATAACATTTCGCACTTCAGTATAAAACCTCAATTTATATTTTCAATCCTTGTACGTGATAAAACTGTGGAAACCTGAATTCTAGTTAATGTTTCATGTATACCCACGATACACTAAAATACCTTCCTCTTGGCTGAACATTCCCACCTAAATGTAAATGAATCTTATGTGGAGTGTGAGTAGAGTGAATGTTATAAATTTATAAAGTAACACGTCGGTGCCGTCACTGCCGCCTGTTCGTTTTTACCGTTTCTGGTTTATCCTATTAGTGAGGCCTTGCGTCCATTCCTGGAAAGACAGCACGTAACTCTGGCCAATGTAGATGTATTTGTGGAAGCTTCGTCCACTACCTCACTACCTTCACCGTCTGCCACGGACACGTACTTCGTTGCTGGAAAAAATCTTATCATCAAACGTAAGATGCTAAAAAAGTTGACCCAAACCCGTTTGGTCATCAAGAGCACCTTCCCATAACTTTCTCTTTTCCTATTCTAGTTAAAGCTCATAAACACCATGACTCAAAATTCCATTGTCGTTCCTTCAAGGATTCCAACAGGAAGCGCTCACAGGTACGCAATTTTACTGCATAATTTCATGGATTTGTCAATTATGAATTTCCTAGTGCAAGGTCAAAGTTCAATGAATCATCTTCTGTGATACTTGGTGGTTATTACGGTGGTATAATGCTCGTAAAAAGCTGTATAAAGGGTATTCCACTTTGCAATAGGTTTTTTTTAGCCAGTTTGCAAATTGCAACCACTTTTTTTCAAATAACGTTACCTTTATGTCTTCTGTCTGTCTGTCTGTCTGTCGGTAGCGTGTCGATATCGGTTAGATAGATTTCAAGTCCACCGACGATTCATTCTTAATCCTGGTCTTATTTTAGATTACTACGTTTATGTGGGTGTGATGGTTAGCCCTCTCCCCTGAAGGATTACCCCTGGGGGATAGTATGTGGACCTTGACCTACGTTGATGAATTTTTTGCTTGTACAAAAGCAGTTTATGCAAAAAATTTGAGACACAATATTTTTGTTCTACTTTGCTTTATAACAGAGGCACAAAGGAATTTTCGTTGGAAGTTCAGCTGAAGACGCACCTTCTGTTGTCAGTTCACCTGTGGGGGGAAACCCGGGTGACATGCTTGGCCCAACGTCCCCGCATACCCTGATTTGGACACCCACAGTTAGACAAGCAGCATCATCAACTACCTCTGTCTCACATGAAGGCTCTCTCAAAGTAAAACAATCAAAGCAACCTAATCGATGGAGCGGCCTCTTTTCAAATTCAGCCAAGGTGAAAAACAAATACGCTCTAAACAAGCAATTTAAGCAAACATAATAGTAACAACACAATCTTATCCTAAAATCGAGAAACTAACAGAATGGAAAAAGTTCTTATAGTATTTTTTCCCAATCTATCACAAATATTACGCTTATAACTTGGAGAGTGTTGTGGTGAAAGCACAAAAGCAGAACATAATTTCAACAGTGTCTTCACAAATGGCTGTCCCGCTGTGTTCACTTTCTCTTTTTTTCAAATCGGTTTCCTGTGTAAGCGGAAATAATTTGGAAGCCTAGAATGCGCTGTTGGAAGCTTACTAAGTGACTAATTGTCTCCGATACAAATATTTTATTTCTCTTTGCTCCCTATGTGAAGAAAGTTAGACAGACATTTTTATCAGCGTTATTAACTCATCAACCATAACCCTAAAACTACCCCATCAAAGCGTAGTCTTCGACTAACAAACACCAATTTGATCTAACTTTTTTTCTGAATTTTGTGGCAATGGCCCGAACTTCTCAAGCCCAGGCTCCAGAAGTAGAAAACTATACTTGTGAAACTTTGTGTAAATTTTCCGTAATGAATTGTAAATTTTTTCGAATGTCAGGATAATTCCAAGATGGACCTTTTGGCAGAACAATTGAATGGATACTCTTTGTACGGAATTCCAGGATCCACGCTACAGGATCACAATGAAGACGAAGGTTATTATACGGAGGTTATTTAAAGCGTATTCAACTTTTCCGCTTTTTCTTTTTTCATTTGGCTTTCCCGATAACCTGGAAAAATAATTTCTGGATTTTAGAATCTAGAAGAATGTAAACGGATGGAAACTATATATTTCGTCTGGCTCATCTCGTTTCCAGTTTTTGAGAAAAACGAAATCAAAAAACAGAAAGCGGAGAAAGTTGAACACGCTTTGAATAACTCTCTGCATTAACTAACAATGTTCCTTTGTAAATTACAAAAAAAAATTTTTCCGCTTTTTCTTTTTTCATTTCGGTTTTTCGATAACCTGGAACAATAATTTCTGGATTTTAGAATCTAGAAAAATGGGTTAGTCGGATGTAAACAATGTCTTTCGTCTGGCCTATCTCGTTTCCAGTTTTTGACAAAAACGAAATCAAAAAAGAGAAATCAGAGAAAATTCAACATACATTAAATTACTCTCTGTATTAGGTAACAATGTTCCTTTGTAAATTACAAAAATTCGCGCAAAGATAAAATATTTGAAGAATTTTGGAATGCGGAATGCGCAAAACCGTTATTACTCTTCTTCGTTTAGTCATTAGAAACTTCTCCTTAAAACTTTCTCAAACCCACTTTCACTTTTGTTCCAAAAATGATTTATTATATTTCCATCCAAAGTTTCTACTCTCAAGGCAGAATTGTAAGGGTGACATGACCATTTTTTAAGAATATCATTGTCACTACGAACATAAATAATTCCAACCTCAGGATTCCTGACAGCATAATTTAGAATTCCAAATAATTTAGAATCTTCAAAAAAACAAAGTTCAACCTTTGCAGAACGCGCAAACACAAACAAAAATGTTGAGCAACCCAAAAACGACGCTTTCTTCATTGTTACATGTGCGATACAATATGGCTGAGCGTCTTTGGTGTTAGTTGATAGGATTGGGTCAGCTAACCCAAAGCTTTAATCTTTGCCAATTTGTTCCTTCGAGAAAGGCATACCTACATTGCAATTTTAGTCTAAGATAACCTCCGAATTAAAAATTTAAAAAAAAACTAACTCAAAGGTAACTCAAATAATCTGTTTTTGATAAATGGATGCAGGGAAATATGCACTTGAAGATGACGTGCGCTCAATTGTAATTGGATGGGATAATCTTAGCGAGAGAGTACAGAAACAGCAAACTGCCATTTGGGAATTAGTGGAAACGGAAGTTGTTTACCTCAAAACTGTCAAAGTCATAACCGAGGTAAGTGGCGGATTACTGTCATTGGACCTTAACTGTGATACTAGAGTACAGAAACAGCAAACTGCCATTTGGGAATTAGTGGAAACGGAAGTTGTTTACCTCAAAACTGTCAAAGTCATAACCGAGGTAAGTGGGGGATTACTGTCATTGGACCTTAACTGTGGTACGCCCTGGGATTGGTAAATGGGAGGATGATCATGTTGCAAAAAAAATATTGTTAATCTTCCTTGTATAATTCTAATTTAATATAATTTAATTTTAATTTTAATTTAATTTACTACCCATGGTTAATTAACTCGACTCAAATAAAACCATCTTTCATCTAGTGTAGGTTTTTCAATAAATTATTTTTTATTAGCAATGATTTATTATATTATTTAAGTTCAGCTTGGCGATTCCACAAAACTTTTTTTTGTGACATGATCACCCCCTATATACAAATCCGATAGCGACAAAGTTAGGTTTCCAATGACAGGGTTGAACAGTAACCCCCATAATTCACGTCAAATAAGTGATAAGGGTGATTGAATATAGAAGGCATAACCTCAATTAGAAATTCAAATTCTTCACTTGGATTGACTTGAGATGAGCCTGAAAAACCCATTGCTTCAAAGGGAGAAAGTCAGGATGAGAGAAAGCTTTCATCTTAGGCTGAACCCATTTGTGAAGAGAAATTTTAACACAAACGTGACTTTTCCCCTGTTCCGAAAAAACCTTACTACAAAAGTTGATTCGTGCCTAAGAGGAAAAGCAAATGAGGAAAGTCCTTAGCTTTTCCAGGAATGAGAATGCCTTTAAATTGAAATTTTAAAGCAATCTCCATTTGCCTGCTTCCCTATTATATTAAAAGCGTTTCAGAGCTTACTTTGATCGTGTACGTATTTTTTTTTATTCCGAAGCTCTTCCTTGTTTGCCTCTACAATCTTCAAACTAAGAACATTCTAAACGAGATCGACCGTGAAGAACTTTTTAGTAACATTCCTGACATTTATGCTTCCAATCGCTCTCTGTGGCTCAACTCCCTGTACCCAATGGTAGAAAAAGCAAGAAATAGTAGAGCACCGCTCCAGGCATCGCAACTTCGCCATGGATTCTTGGAAGTAAGTTTAATTTAAGAAAAACTAACAGTCAGACCCCGAATCTAAACAAATTTTAATTCATGTCACGATTCCTGATATCTTACACTCAAATGTCATGGCATGCCACAAAGTGTAAACTTTCACTTTATCCAGAACATACCATAGGAGGAAAAATAATATTTTAAAAATTATAAGCTCATCGGGAACTGAAAGTTAACAAGGGTGAAAATTGTTAATCAAATTTTGTTTCAAATTATTCTTAAAATTTTGGAAAAACTTTCAGGATACTTGC
>JABASL010000529.1:6171-16317 GCA_019775825.1 Neanura muscorum | reverse complement strand
ACTTGTCTAATTTGTGTTAAAAATTTAATTGTACAAAACCTAAACAACAGGGAGCCAACAACAGGATCCTACTAGATCACTTAAGGTTAAAGGTTAGTAGAAAATACGAAGAATCTTAAGACGCAAAAAATAGTTGGCGGATTTACTAATTTCGAAACGAATATCCATGATGGGTCCTGACATGAAAAATATCTTTAATTTATTTTAGTTTTCAATTTCTATGACTCAGCAATGTCAAATTCAAGTTGCAGTAACTTTGCTTTTAAAATTTGCACCGGGTTGTATTTTTTTTAGTAACAATAGGGTTCCGGTTTTGATTAGACCTGGTAGCAACATTCTCCTGCGATTGTCATTTCTAAATTTTTCGGAAAAGTTAAGGTACATATTTAATATAAGAAAAAAGGAGAAGCTCAGAAAATTTCATTTGTTTTCACGATATGAAATTGGGGAAGAAATGGTTGAATTAATAAAAGCCTGGATGCGTATGAGTTCTACAACTCAATAAAAATTAAAATCCGGTCCTTTCTGCCTTCAATTAAAAATCAAACAAGCCCTTGCTAGGACGGGGTTAGTTTACTAGGATGGTAATTTCTAATTGTATTTAACGCAAACAATTTATTCAATTTAAAAGAAAATAAACTAACGAAAATATTTCTAGGCGGCCGTACATGTTAAACATTTATCTGCATGCCATCTAATGGTAGTGACAACGGCCGCCCAGAAATATTTTCTTTAGTTTATTTTCTTTTAAATTGAATAAATTGTTTGCGTAAATTAGAAATTAGCATCCTAGTAAACTAACCACCTCCTACCTAAGACGGGCATGTTTGGTTCTAGTCTAAAAAAGCATCAAATCAAATGGAGTTCTTTGGTCGCTCGTTTCGTTCGTTCCCCCGTGACATTTGAATGAGGAAACTGCCACCTTACCATTGCTCATCATATATATTAATAATACTCATAAATTTAATTAAGAACTAACCAAATTAAGTATTTAATCCACTTACTCCCAATTAAAATCACCCTTCCTTCCTAAAAGAAATATTCTCTCACGCACTAAAATTGAACTATTAAGCATAATTCATTTGAGTGTGCACTTAAAAAGGTTCTCTGGGGGTTGAACTCGAAAAGTTAAGAAAAAATGAAGATCTTAGTTTGATTTTTTCATGCTTGGGGAAATATAAAATGGATGTGGAATTACTCGGAACTAATTTCCCTCATTTCTTTTTTCTTTCCAGCGAAGCCATACCAGATTCAGAATTTTGAAGTTTGACCTTTCAAGCCCTGCTGGTACTTATTTCATGACATTCTGGCACCCCCTACTCCATCACCACATCACAAGAATCCCACACTCGAGAATTTGTTTCTAAAATATATACACAGCTCTGTTCTAAATATTAGTTCCAGTGGTCTGGTTTTTTGGACAAGGGTGATCTGTTTTGTATCTTCGTAGAAGTGGACAGTGAATAGAATTCCCGCATTCCAGTTGTGAATTCAACTTCAAAAATACTACAAACAACTCCACTGTTACAAATATTCAAAACGTTTGAACGTTGCTGCTCTAGAAATTTTAGAAAAAAATCCTTTGATTTATCGAAATCCCAACATGAAGCGACCACCAGGAATAAATCTCTTGGCAGCATCTATACAACAGGAGGAATTCAAATTGTGGCTACAGTTGGGTCATAGTTCATCAGTTTTCTGGTTCCCGAGTGTCCCTGCCCAAGACATCGTAAACTGGAATTTAAAGCGTTACGTTCTTTAAAACCGGATTCTAAAAAAGGTTTAGAGTCTTCTGACTCCCTGGCGTGTTCAATTTTTAAGACATGTTTTTAGTCCTGGCTTCGTGAAATTATGGACAGGAATGTGCGTGCAGAATCAGTAAAATGTAAATGAGGCATGTATACTTTAGGCAAAAGGCTCTAACCTAGCTTTTCAACACAATAGAAATTCAAACGCACGGGAAATATTTTCAATCGTGAAGTTAATGAGTTCCAGGTCAATGACCTTGTGTTAAATACACTGACGACACGGGACAGTGAACAATCAAATAGTTAATCACTTGTCATATTTTTGATTAATCGAATCTTCAATTGGTCCTATGATTTGACAGGAAGTGGCAAGTGTGGTAACTTTCATAATGTGCTGGAGTTTTTAGAAACGCTGACAGCCCAAATACGTTCCGCCAAAATTTTCAAAACGGGGTATAAAAGAACGGAATTTTAAGTAGTCAAAGTTCCGCTCATACGCCAAATACTTGGAAAATTCATTCTAGAAATATGGGTCCCAGAATTATTGAGATTATTTTAATTTCTTTGTATTTGGGGGCACTATTTGGTGAATCCAGTGCCGACTGGACCCACGGCTGCCCCACGGACTGTGCCTGCAAGTGGATTAGTGGTAGAAAAACGGCTGAATGTCGTGATGGTGGGTTCACGTCCATTCCAGTGGGACTAAGTGAAGAACTTCAGGTACTTGACCTGCGTGGGAACTCAATTACGACTCTGCGCAATTATGTCTTCCGTGATGCTCGTCTTCTGAACCTTAACAAGATTAAAATGAATAGTTGCGGAATTAGACGTGTGGAGCGTTATGCTTTTGCAGAATTAAAAATTCTCATAGAATTGGATTTGAGTGACAATCAAATAGAGGAACTTAACATGGATTCCTTTGATACTAATGATCGACTGCGGGAATTTCAAATTGCTGGAAATCCTCTCACAACACTTTTGGGTACTTCCTTCCCTCCACTTCAACATTTTCAAAAACTTTCTTTCCGCAATTGCAAATTAAACAGTATTCCACCCTGGGCATTTCATCAACTCATTATGCTGGAGCAACTGGACTTAAGTGGGAATCAATTACAATCTCTGTCTGTAAAACTTTTTGAGAATTTGGATAAATTGAAGACAGTAAGTCTACATGAGAATCCTTGGATATGTGATTGTAGGCTACAGGGATTTCGCGACTGGGCCCTTGGAAAGAAATTACTCGGAATCCAATCACCGAAGTGTTCTCACCCAGATAATTTAGCAAATTTCGAATGGAGTCAACTCATGACCTCAAACTTTGCTTGCCCACCAGAGATTTTAATGGTGACTGTTGGTGGACAAGATAGTTCTGAAGGAAATTTTGTAGGTAAACTTGGACAAACGATTCGTTTGGAATGTCAGGTGCAAGGAAATCCAGCTGCTGACGTTCGTTGGGTCAAAGACAACATTGGAATGACAAATAGTACGGCCACGGCTAACGGGAAATCTTACTTTATACAAATTAGCGGTGATACTGAGCGCTGGGTCAACTTGACCTTTCCTAAGGCCAATGCCGGTGATGGCGGTGAATACACTTGTGTTGGAGAAAATAAAGGTAAGATTCGGTTACATTTTGGAAAAATTACTTTTTCAAAACAATGGTTCCTAACAAGTGTTGCGTCATTTGGGCTACATTCCGGAAATGCTTTTTAAAGATGCCCGTTTCTTATTTTTTCAGCGGGAAGTGCCGAGCGAAATATTACTTTGAATTTTGAAGGCGTGGTGGCAGGGGTGGGAAGTGGGACTGGGATTAGAACTGTAGGTGGGGGTCTACACCGAAGTAATTCATGGATTTGGATACTAATTATTTCAATTGCAGCTATGATCACGATCTCTATTTTACTTATAATTCTTATCTGTCTCTGCTTCCGGAAAAACCGAGGCCAGCCGAAAGAAGTCCGAAAAGATTTCAAGGTAAATACTTTTTTTTTTAGTTCGGATGACAAATTGGATCAGAGTTTAATTTTAAAAGTGCGAGAACGTGGACATTTTGTATTTGTTTAATTTCGTCAGCAATTTCAAAGTTTTTTGTTTGGTTAGTTCTCTTAATCTGCTTGCTTTTGCTTCCGCTTGAGTCTATTTTCTAAAATCGCAGCTTATGTTTTGCTGTAATGTATTTTATTTTTTATATTTTACAAAATTTGGATTTTCTTCATGGAACTGAAGCCTTTGAAAATGGAGGATTCTGATTGCTTGAATGATGAAGAAAATAATGGAATAGAAGCCGGTTAAATGTACAAAGCACAAGGACAACGTCTTAAGTGAGAATAATTTGTCCAAAGAAACCTTATCCCATATCTTTTTCTTGTTTGTTCAGTTGCATTTGGGTTTATATTACTCTTTAGATATTTCTTTCATTTTTCTCTTGAACATTTTTCGTATGAATGAAGCTGACCTTTGAACTTCTTGTTAAACAGATTGGTTAGTAGTCTTTTCAAAACCTTTCAGGCGGTGAATTTGAGTTTGAAACATTTTCAGGAAGAAAGGAAGCTCAGTGGTGATACATTTTCTTCTGAAGCAACCAATCAGGATCCTCCTCCTTTGATGATGTTGATGAGAAGTTCAAGAGAGATGGAGGAAGATGGATTCATGTTCGAGAATTCCGCCAATCTTCAAGGCTTCAATTCCGGATATAACGGACAAGTGAACTTTGACCCAACTTGCTACCGTTCTTATGACCCTTCTCCAAATAATCATGAACTGAACTCTCAACACTTTGTGCCTCTGACTCTTGGTGGAACTTATAACCTCATCAATTCCATGTTGACCTCACCTTCAGAGCATTCATATCCTTCTCCTCGACCAAGCTCAGACTCGCCATTGTCGTTTGTAAACTCCGAAACGCAGACGCAGATCAATGAAATGTACCAATTCCCAATTCCTGGAATTTTACTACGGGCATAAACAGTTTTATGCATTACTACTCTCGTGAATTTAAGCCTATTTGTGTGGCGAATGTCTGAGGTCAACGATAATTTTAAAAATTCTGGACCCCATGTATAAGTGTCCCGCTTCGCGCATTTGTGCTACATTTTCTATGTTCACCTTCACATCGAAAAACTTCTCAGAAAACTTCCCAGGGCTTTAGGCTGTGCTTTTTCTGTTTTATTAAATTAGAATAACCAGTGAATAAATACTGAACTAATATTTTGGCTTCCGCTTCAGCAAATTTAATGCGAATGCAAACTAAAAATACAAATTCATAAAATTATAAAAATTCTTAAACATTTGTAAAATTTAAAAACGTTAACCACAGTTTACTGTATAAACCGCTGTCAAACAAATTTTAAAAAGTGCTGATACGATTTTTAAAAAAGTTACTTTAACAAAACAGAAATTTTTTTTTACTGCTTCCAGGGAGAAGAACCACTGATGACAGGCAGAGACGACTCACCCAACAAGATACCCAAGGTCACTCAAGAAAATGGGTTCAAAGAAAGTTTTACCCCATTGTTGACCCCGTCTGAAAACTACGGCCAATTAGAAGGGGACTCGGAGTATCCTGATTTGCTTGACCTTCCACGGCGACATGGCGCAGGGTCGCCAGTTGGAAGTACAAGTTCACGCTCACCGGGACCACGCTCAAGTCCGTTTGTACCGCAAACTCTGGCCAGTTACTACCGCCGCCCACTACAATTGAATCCATCTGCATTCTACGACCCTGCGCACAATGGAATCAGTTTCTACCCTACGCAACCTCGACGGCCCCATTCTCCCTTTTCTGGAAGTGTGGCGTCATTTGCGTCAGAGCCACCACAGCAGCGTGCTATTGTCCCTCCCCCACATCGCCCTGGCTATGTTACGCTGCCAAGGAGACCACGTCTTAATAGTTGGGCACCTAGAGACCCTTTAGGTCAGAGGTCAGTTAGTCCAAGCGGCTCTTCTCAAACGCCAGGATACCCTTACGTAAAATATGACAACCTAGGAACCCGTAGAACAGCAGACGGGAGTTCGCGTCATTCACTCAACAAAATAGATGGAGAGGGCGGGTCGACACCGGGAGGACAATATCCTTCAAGTACGTTGCCCGTGTATCCCAGAGGGCGCCACCACAACTGGTCTCAACCTAACTCAATTGCCACTCCAGCCACACCGCATTACAGCTTTGACCCAATTCAGGAAAATAGCAATGAAGGACCCGATTATACCAAAAACCCTCAAGAAAATACAGAAAGTAGTCAGCATGGACAGCCTTCTCCAGATCCCTTACCCCCTGGTACCGCAAAGAAAGTCCCGCCAAAGCCACCACCAAAACCGAAAAAGAAGTCAGACGGATCTGTCTCTCCGGAAACCATTCCATTGCCGCAAAAGAGTGACGATGGAACTGAAATTTAAATATTCCAAAGAAACTGACCGCAAAGGAACTACGATATTTTTGCCATATTTTTTGTTTCTTGCTGTTATTTAATTCAGCACTGTTGAAATATTGATAATGTTTTACTAATGAAGGAAATACCGTAAAAATATTTATTTTATATTTTTTTGAAATATTACTAAAATTATGTTTCTAATCAAGTCAGATTTGTGTGGCAGTTGCGCAGCACGAGATTACTACGTCGTAGTGCTTTAGGATTTACGCTGTTTTTTTCTGTAATTTTCTTAAGTAGTAATTAACCGTAGTTCATCAGAAGCTATATTCATGCTAATTCTTGTTTATGTTGTGTAAAATTTATAGCCCAGGCAAATATTTACTCTGCGCCAGTAAACAAATTACTAGTAATATTTAGTATTCCATACTTTGGTCAAGTGTATATGTTGGGCATGTTGGATCCGTCTTAATCCTCTAAACTAACCCTGACCCTAATTTCTCACCAACTTCCGGTTCGTTTAGAATTTTTCGTGGTGGAGCGATTTCGTTATTTCAACCCCACTACAACTGGACACATATTCTGGGTAAAATCTTAACTAGTTCTCACGCGCTAAAGCAACAGCGAAATTGCAAAATGAGAATACGGAAAAAGTTGCACGATAAAGCACGCTAAGCCGAATTCACAACTTCTCTTGTACAATTCGTTATACTTCGAGACGTTTCCTAAATGTTTCACGACAGTGAATTTCCCTATTGTAGAAACTTTGGCCGGAACATTGTTTTAAAAAACCGAAACCAACAAAGTTCTGTGGGTGTGATAAAATATTTTGTTCGCAATAATAACTAAATTCCATTAACCTTGGGTATGGAACAAACATAGCTTCCAAGGCTGAATTTGGCGAAAACTTTTAGTGCAATTCTAACTTAAAAATCGGAGACGATCTCTCAACTTTCAGCGTACGTTTTTTTTAAAAAATTATTTAATTGCAATTGCTTTAATCATTAATTGGAATAAAATTCTCCGTAACTTCAGTAATGCGGAATACAAATGCATGGTCCCGTATTACCGCTGGCCTCAATGCAGTCTCAGAACAAGATGCAGAGTGGATTCCTTCTGAATGTTATAGTCAGCAAGTGTACGACCATCTTCGAGTTCTTTTCCAGCAAATATCAGCCGCTGTTGATCCGGTGGAATTCCCTCTTTATTGAAGACAAAATATCAATCAACAATTAAAAATTAGTAAAAACTAAATCATTGATCCCACACAACGTGGTACTCTTAACGAAAAGCGAGTTACCCTTCTCTTGAATTTTTGACTTCACCGATGTAATATCATCGTTGCCTTCTACTTCCAATGTAATGGTTTTCCCGGTCAATGTTTTCACAAAAATTTGCATTTCATTAACCGAGGCTGCAAGGGAGACCAATGTTAGTATCAATATAGCGTATATCTTAATTTGGCCCATGGCGGCGGGAAGTGGATGGACACTGTACGTTAAAGCACCAAAATTCCAACTAAGAAAGCTGTAGGTATATACCAAGCTTACTCTCAGGAGTACGCTTGAATAAATACCAGGTTAAAAATTAATAAATTATATACAACGTTGAACATGTGTTTATTCTTCGTCCTACAGGCGAAGACATTTCATGAAGCATTTGCATATGACGCAAATGCACATTGGTCTAAATTACGTGGTTGGCAGATTTACAAAATCAAGTGGTATTGGTGATTTTTGATGAAAACTATTAAATCAACATTATACCAATGCGGCACTAATTACAATCTTTATATTGCCACATTTGCAAACTTGAATCCCACTACTATCCAATCCACTCTAGATACACAATATTTCCAAGAACTAGATACAATTGGGACATTCGCATTAAGCAAAGTTACAGCAAGGTTTTATTATATCGTGGTAGCCCACCGACCATGCTCGAGGTCGATCGAAGGATTCTAATTCTAAAACTTTTTCAACTTCAAGTTTCTTTGGTTAAGCATTTAAGTTATAACACATCTTCAGTATTTTCACTTTTGATCCAAATTTTGTGATCGTTGCCTTGTGCGAATTCCTAACCCTGGGGCACCATAATTATTCGCTTCCAAATTAGATAGTTTGCAATAGAAATACAAAATTCAGAAAATTCAAAAATCACTGCGGCTGTGCGTATGATGGTCGGCAAGGTTTTCCAATGGGTATGAATTTATGCATCTACGAGTTTAAATTCAAACTCTCATTCATCGTTGACGCGAAAATTTGAGAAATTCAATTTTACAGGGTCGCATCTCGTGTATGTCTTAACGAAAGCCTTCACTTCTTTCTTATTGAAAAGTTAGAAGATTCCACCAAATAAAAATGGACTAAAGAAAACATTAGAGCACTAGCCAAACAAGCCCGTCCTAGGACGAGCTGGATACAGAAAAGTCTCAAATTTAATCTGTGTTAGTATCCATCCCGCTCTAGAAAGGGCTTGTTTGGCTAGCCTAAGTAAATGTCAGCTCAAAATGATTCCCCTATCGATCCTAGAGTCGGGTGTATCTAGTTGGATCGCTCGCTTCGCTCGCTCGCGTTTTTTTAAACTTTAGATTTCGTAATTAAACTGTTTAAAATTTGCGTGATTATAAGGAAGTAGACGCTTTAGTTTCTTTTGAGAAGTTGTTGAAGTGTTGCTAGGCGTACTATAGGGTCCTATGCCTATAGTGTACGCCTACAGTGTTGGGTTTGTCGAGGAAGAACGCAGAAGGGTAGCGCGGAGATGCTGTTGGGTATGGGTTTGGTGCCCACAGGTGAGAGAAAAACGAAACTGCCATACCATACCGTGGCATGCCATACCATTCTTGCTCATCATATATTGTAATAAGTACTTTTTATAAAACACTTGTTAGCACAAAATCTTTTATTTTTATTTTAGTGTACTGTCACTTTATGAAAAATTGCATAAAATGATGAGAGAATATCATGACATTCCGTATTATTCATCAATAATAAGGAAATCCTAATAATTAATAGTTACCATTTAGTAAGATGGATACAAATAAGTTATAAATAATTACAAAAGGTTAATTGTTTGTTACGACAGCTTCAATTACTTTCGTTTTCGCAGAAGCCAACTGTCTGAGTCTTTGAGATTGAACGCTACCCGTATTGTCTACCAGTCGGGAGAAAAAGCTGTCTCCATTCTCCAATAATCGACAAGGTGTGTCGTACTCCTAAATTGCATAAAATAATTCAATTGAATTGACGACATTATATATATATATATAAAAGGCAGTGTTGAAACGTTCCAATAAGTGGCCAGGTCTGAGAATGGAGGAATGGAGTATCGGAGCGTAGACTTAAAGATATTTTGTCACAATTTCTTTGAAGACGGGGCAAGGGAGTCGACCAAACAAGCCCCATAGGATCGAACGGTGAATTCTTTCGATTCTAGAATCGAGCTTATTTGGTTTATAAAAATAAGCATGTATAGCTGAATTTGCAACAATTTTGACATTCATACACAACAAGTAAGACGCGAATTTTCTATCTGATCTATTAGTAGTTTTAACGTTACACGCAAATCTTGAAGCAGGTAAGCAATCCCAATATAAATTAGCATAATTAGCAAGTTAGGCAAATACGCCACGCATGGCAGATATTGCATACCGATATCATTCCACTGTTTAGTACAAGAATCCGATCAGCATCAATTACAGTTTCCAGACGATGTGCAATCGTGAGAACGGTGCATTTGACAAATTCGGTACGCAGAGACTGCTGAATTATAGAATCCGTCCTGTTAACCGGTGTTAAAAATTGAAAATTTTTCAGCTACGCCAATTATTAAAAACGAAACAGGCTTACCTCTTATCCACATTCGCCGTAGCTTCATCCAGAACGATAATTTTATTTTTCTCCAGGATCGTACGAGCCAAGCAGACAAGTTGACGCTCACCCTGGCTGAAATTTGAGCCTCCTTCGTTAACCTACACACAAAAAGAAGTATTTAGAATGATTGGAACTCTCTACTCTGAAATTATTCGTTCT
>JABASL010000528.1:0-16351 GCA_019775825.1 Neanura muscorum | reverse complement strand
TTTATTGTTTCCATTGTGACATATAATGTATAAACCGCCGTTATACCCTATTAACCAGCCGCAAACATCGTAGTCAAGCCTTGTCGGGCTTGCATCGGGTCGAACTGTGTTCTTGTTTAAAAGCCCGAATAGGCCCGGCCCGAATCAACCCAAAAATTATTAAGCCCGCCCGCCCCGAGCCCGAAACACTATTATGCTCGCCCGGTCCGAGCCCGGTTTAATCGTGACCCGATTCCACCTCTAGTTTGCCCGTACTGCTCAAAATCCACTTCTTGTGTTATAACAATTTACAGTTTTAGAAAATTTCCGTTTTCATGATTCAAACAGGTTTAGAGATGAATTCTACGCCACTCGCAAATGAAAATTTTTCGATCATCAATAAACTTCAGTTTTATTTATATAATCCTGTAAGAATTACAGGTAAGCAATTTTCCTCCCGGAATCACGAAAAATGACCCCTATAAGAACTACTCTTCTCATCGACACAAATTATTTGTGTCATGACCGACTTAGTTGTGACCTTGTTCTCCCCCTTAGCCGCATACAAAGATAACCTCATTAGGCCAGTGTTCCACCGTTTGATCCTGTCCGGTCTATGCCAGTGGTGGACGTTAGGGAGGGCCCCAAAGGGCATCATAGCCCCCACCCCTACTCGACGACCCTGGAGTTAAAACAAGATGTTTAGTCATTTGAGTCGGCAAATGCAAAATTTATTTGTGCCTAACGGCGCGATTGTTTCTACTTTCGA
This sequence comes from Neanura muscorum, assembly GCA_019775825.1. Classification (NCBI taxonomy): domain Eukaryota; kingdom Metazoa; phylum Arthropoda; class Collembola; order Poduromorpha; family Neanuridae; genus Neanura; species Neanura muscorum. Next base: position 15,603 of record JABASL010000528.1, on the reverse strand, counting down.
AGTAGTGCATGATCGAAGAGTCTAGTACGGTAGTTCGGTAAAAATAATTCAACACTTGTTCGCCCACAACGGTGCAACGTTTATACACTCTTAAAGGTGCATAGTTCACTCACAGGGAAAGTACGTAAAATAACAACAAATTTTTCAAACGTGAAAACTAATAAGAGAAATTGAGAAATTTTGACGATATAGTCTCCAAAAAATAGAAATAGATTTAATCGTCGATTTTTCATAAAATCCTCTCTCTGGTGATACTTTTGAATTAAAATTTTTGGCATTGTTTGCAGAAAGAAAGTATTAGATCCATGAAGGTCTGTTCTCAATAAAAAAAGAAAGTGAGTAAAAATGTGGGAGAGAGAATATGTCGGAGAAAGCGACTCTATCCTCTACGCTGAATGCGTACAAGTGATTAACAAGAAAGTGGTGAAAATGGAAGATTTCTGCTCAACTGAAAGTACTATCAACTTTCATAAATATTAACAGCGCTCATACATTCATGACGATCACCTTCATCAACAGCAATTCCAGTCTTTCTAGTCATAATTTTTAATAGACATATGTCGAGGACGTGACTTTTTGAGCAAGTTCTCTTTTCACGTGACAATTCTCTCTCGACATGTGGTAAAATTTGTTAACTGGGCTTTGATTGTGCAAATGTGTTACAATAAATTTTTGAAAATTGGAAAACAAAAGAACAAATAATTCCAGTTTTCTTTGATTTGATTCATCTCAAATAAGATTTAAAAGCTTTGTCCTCATTTTCAATTGGTTATTTTTTTTAAGGTTTTTGGATTAAGGGTTTAAAGGTGGATCTCCATAGCTTTTGCGATAACAATTTCTGACGCTACTACGATTTTCTGAAAAAATCGCTAGAACGAGCGATTCAGCATTCGTAGCGGCAATCGCGGCACAACCCACATAGCTAATAGCGGAATTTTATCAGTATTCGTAGGGGCAATCGCGGCACAACCCACATAGCTAATAGCGGAATTTGACGTCGCTCGGTAAAAATAAATATTGGAAGCGCTCAGGTATAAGACCATTTTTGGAAATACTAATCCTTTCGAACGTCCGAAGAAAATATTTTTCCGCAGAACAATAGTTTGGCTTGTCCTTTTGGAAGGATCCTTCGAAAGGGTTACTTTTTTCAAAATCGCGTTTACGAATCGCAGAAAATCAAGCTTGGTCTGATCTGAGCGAATTCGCTTGAGCGAGAGAAAAAATATCAAAAATCGTCCTCGCACCAACGAATATTATCGCAGAAAGGCTATGTGGGTCTACTTGCGATGTCGCTTTTACGATTTTTATCGTGAAAGCGTCAGAAATCGTTATCGCAGAGGCTATGGAGATCCACCTTCAGAAGCTAGTGATCACCAATTACCTGGATTCAATCATTGATTATCCTTTGTTTTCGTTGAGTCATTTTTAAAATTCCAGTGTTTCTTTTGTCATTTGTTCTAATTGTTATTGTTTAGTCTGTCGACGTTTCCCTCTGCTAAACGGCTCTACACGGTTTTCAAGCTCTGAGAGGCTGAATATGACGTAACACCGTCGCGTCGCCGTGTGGGAGGAGATGAAACGGGGATACAAGGTACCCAGTATCACAAGCACAAGTTTAGTCATATGCTCTTCTCACTAACCAATTGAATTGTAGTGATTTGTTTTTGTTCTCTTTACACAATCTCACAGACTTTTATAACACCGTTTTACAATAATTTCGAAAAAATGAAGATTAGGAAATAATTCCGATTTGTGATAGTGGAAGCTAAGCGTGGAGTCAACAATCCCTGTACTAATTGTAATTACTAGACGCGGATCGGTTTAATTTTATTGTTGTGATATGAAGACTGAATCAGTGTGTGGGCATGTTTAGTACTCTACAATTAGCCTACTTAGAGCCGAGAAACTGGACCTAACAGGTTTGTTACGCAGCACAAGGCAAGTTTTAATTTATTATATACTAGTATTTACAGGCCTGTAATCGACCGAGACTTACTACCGATCACATGGCTTTACTTATCTGTACACGGGTTGACACTTAACTTTATTTATTTTTCAGTGATCATGTCTTCCGACAGTGAATATGTTATTTCACACAATTAAACTACTTACAGGATTATTCGTTTCCGTAGTTGTGGTGTGGTTTGATTATACGCGTTAGGCCACTACTTACTCGCCTTACCTGCTGAAAATACATTTTTGCGTTCGTAATCAATTTTCACGTTGAACATGGAAGATAGGACAGTGGCAGATTACTTTGTTATTGCCGGTTTGCCGAATAATCCAGAACGCGTCGACGAAGAGACTTATTGTGAGGGACTCAATCCGAATCTTAAAAACATCGAACCAATTACTGATATTACTGTTATTTTTTCCTCGTTGGGCGAGGAAGTTCCGAAAGGATTCTGTTGCGTTGAGAAAACCCCGTCTGGTAAGGATTTTAACATTGAATTCAACAATAAAATCAAAATTAGTAAAACCTAAGTGAGCTTTTCCTAATTTGAAAGGTTACCCTGCGAATTTGAACAGTGGAAGCATACGAAGTCCAGAAGTCTACCTTTGCTATCGTCGAGGAAGAGACAAACCACCTCTTGTTGATATTGGGTACTGTACTATGGATAACGTATGATACATACAAAAATGGCAATAGAAGACAACGAAGCCTGACATGCCATTATGTGATTTTCTAGTGTTATGTACGATGGAAAAGAGCGATTACTACCAGATGCCGAAGTTGTGATATCTACTCCTGGAGGTCGGCCTGCAAATGTTAACAACACACACAGTAGGATACTGTTAACGTATCGGAGGGCTGGAGAATGTATGCCTTGTAATGAACTTGTTGTGACTGAGGTAAAGTTGTCAATTTTTCTACAATAGAACAACACGTATTGGAGGAATATTTAGAGTAGTATGAAAAAAGAATAGTTTATGAGCGTCATCAATGAACGATTTATAATTTTAGTTTTAGGTTATTACTCCTCTGACATCATGATTTCTATGTGTTCGTTTCAGGTGTGCGTGATAATTACGAACAAAGGAGAACGAGCTCCGCACGCGTTTTGCCAAATTGATAAGAATCTCAATAAAGGAACGATTGTAAGGTCACTAACTATAGTAACTGCAAACAAGCATTAAAGTAAACGAAATTGTACAATTGGGATTTGCTTAGATGGGCTGCGACGTATACCTCTGCTATAAGAAATCAATGAATCGTCCGCCGTTGATTACGTATAAAGCAGATGTCCTCCTCCGATATCCCCCGATCGACAGACGAGGATTCCCTTTCCCGTCATCAGTAGCAATGTTCTGCTTACCGATGATGTCAACCGTCGAGTGCTGGCCTGCAACTGCATCTCAACCGCGCCCTGTGTTCTCGACTTTTGTTCTTACCGTAGCAGATGCAACTGAAAAGGTTACTTGCATGTGTACTTAAATACATTTCATTCGTTATTGGATAGTTCGAATCCTTACTAACCTTTCCGTTCTATTTACAGATTTATGGGGCGTCGGTAACATTTTACGAGAATTTTAATGAGGATAATTTGACAGAAGCGGAACGAGAAGAGCTTGGAATTTCCCTTCCGGGAGAAAAAAGTAAAAAGAGTATCCATGTCAATAAGTCAATTTGTATTCTATCTCACTACTCCTTCTTTGACACCTTTCGAACATATCTGCTATACCTAACAAAAATGGCCTTGATGGATTCAAACGAAGTTCCGATCGAACGGTGAGCTTGTATTTTTCAAGCAAATGAATCACATATCTTCTACTTCGACTATAGACTCCTTAAAGTTCCTCGTTAAATACAATTTTCCAGGTATATTTCACATTTGCTGAATGAAGTTCCGTTTCCATCTCCACAACGGCCACATATTCTCATGCAGCTGTCAGCTACTCAGTGCCTGTTAATGTCGCATCCACACGATTCACCGCTCCCAAAAAGGTACTTACCACTTACCTATCAGGAGAATGTTATCTCGGAAGAATGTTTACCCTGAATTGAATGTTGAATTTTTTTAATTCTCTTGAATTGTTTTGCAGTGGCGCTTCGTTTCGTCTTCTATTGAGTAACCTAGGTCCAGAAAATTGTTTATTGGTCCTGCTCGTGATTCTGACAGAACAGAAACTACTGATTCATTCTTTACGACCTGATGTTTTGACCGCAGTTGCTGAAGCTGTGTCAGTGGTAAAGCGATTTTGTAATTATGGAAATATGAAGTGTGAATTTACGTGTCCAACTAAGAACTCAAACTGTACTTAACAATGTTTACCTTCGCAGCTTATTTTCCCGTTCCACTGGCAGTGTCCGTACATTCCACTTTGTCCACTGGGTCTTTGTGCCGGTAATTGTCGCAATTGATTAAGAACATACTTGCAGCATATACTTAGTCGAATTTGAACATTGGTGTTTTCTTCATTCAGTGCTCCAAGCACCAGTACCATTCCTAATTGGAGTTGACTCGAGATTCTTTGACCTATTTGAGCCACCTTCAGATGTAGTTTGTGTGGATCTCGACACAATGTCTGTCACTATGTAAGCTTATGGCAACCATTCTCGTCTTATCGTCTTGTATAGATAATTTACAAAATTCTTTTTTTTATTTCATATTGAATTCGAAACACGACAGAAATGAAGACAAGCGCCATCAGTTCACAACAAAACTCCTACCGAAGAAGCCTTCCCGAATTCTAAAGAGTACGTTGGAGGTACTCCAGCAGAAAGTCTTCCAATTAAGCCGTACAAAGCAAAGCCGTCGAGGGGATTTGCTGGAAATGGATGTAGAATTTAAAATTAAGAAGAAAGAAGTAAGTCTGATTACGGTATAATTGAGTCCTACGAAGAAGTCGGTAGTTGGCATATAATTTACCCCCAATTAATTATATATTTCTTCTAGCGACAACTGGAGACAGAAATCCAAGAGTCGTTCCTCCGTTTCATGACTGGAATTCTGAAGGGATATCGGAAGTTTCTTTTGCCAATAACGAAGGCGCCTACAGTCGGCGCAACAGATGCCACAGCTCTCTTTGATTTTCAGGTAGTTAAGATAATTTGTTGCTTTCCTTACCAAGCGGTTGGATTTAAAGTTCTGAATTTATTGCTTAGGAATTTGGCGTTTCAAATCTGAAATTGTCACATTTTCACACTGCCCGAAATTCTTCTCAACTTATAATTGAGGCGAGGGGTGGTTCAATACTAAAGTTGCCGATGTGTTTATAATTTGCAGGGTTTTCATCGTTCCCGAGATAAAAGCCACCAGAAATTTTATCAAATAATGCTCCGCACCCAAATGTTTATCCGTTTCATAGAAGAACGATCGTTTGTTTCCGACATTGATACCGGCCTCGCATTTTTTGATGAATGCCTCGATAAGGTTTGACTCTTCCGGTTAAACATTTTTAGGTCTGTGTTTGATGAAGATGAAGAAGAGATTAAAAGGTTTATTATTATGTATAGGTAGAAGCAGATGAAAGTGACTCTATACGACTCGTCGATACCCATGAAGGAAACCAAAGCGATCGTACTTTATTTGTTACGCCTCCGGAGCTTGGAGGTCTCCCACCAAACAAAGTCTATGATTATAAGTCGCTCTTCGTACTAAACGAAAGCCTTTTTGGAGGATGCGCTAAGATCAAGGGCAGTTCAGTTGAGAGAATAATTCAAGGCTCGGAATTTGCCACTCCTGGGAGTCCTGTAGCTCGCCGTACAAAGCAGGAAATTAAATCAGCGAAGCGAAACGCCCGTAAATATTCGGAACAACCCGTCCAGTGGACTAAGTATCTTATGTCAACGTGTTATAGGTACGACTTTAATTGACAAATGTTTTCTTTTCTACAAGCAATCAACATGTCCTTTGTTGAATTTTAGTCTTTGGTTCATCCATTTACCAAGTTACTTGACGGTGGCATCGTCAAAACACATGGCGCTGTGTTTAGCGTACGAAATGTTGGCTAGAATGACGAAGAATCAATTACAACCGAAGGATGAGGTTTGCTATCGTGTCGTTATGCAGCTGTGTGGGCTTTATAATCAACCTGTGATAGCAGTCAAGGTATCTCTACCTCTAGCTATTCTCATTTTATGTTAGGTAGGGGGATTCAAACAGGAACTTACGGTGAAATTTTGTTTCTTCTTCGTGTTTCAGGTGCTTTTCGAAATGAAGCGCTGTGGCTTAAGTCCTAATGCTCTTACTTACGGGTACTACAATAAAGCTGTCTTAGAAGCTGAATGGCCGTCTAACGTTTCAAACTCCGGTCAACTTATGTGGAACAAATTGAGGTTTATAAATATTTCAGTCGTGCTCTGCTAAAAATTGCTTTTATCAAAACTGTTTCCACTTCTTAGGAATGTGATAGTTGGGGTAGCTCATTTTCGAGCTGCAGGTCGCCGAAACCGCCGTTTTAGTCTTTCAACAACTGATGAAGTTGATCGCCTCTCAACCGGAAGCGGTGGTTCAACTGAATCTCAAAAACCTCTTGGTGCTTCCAATACATCCAATTTTCTCTCTCCCTCGGCTCCAGACACCGCAAGTTTAAGTGCTAGTTCTGCTCGTGTCAGTGCTTCCTCGGATATTGGTTATGTTTCAATGGCTGAGCAGGATCAGCAACAAGTGGGTAAATCGGCAACGGTTACTGAAGAGTCTGATGAGCAGAAACCGATTGAGGAGACGCCGAACAAATTCTGGAAAATGGGGCAAAGTTTTGATTCATGGGTAAAATCAAGCGTGAATTCTCTAGCAACAGGAATGGCAGCCTTTGCTGATAACAGTTATTACGGTCCTTCTGGTCTCATCATGTCTTCCTATCGTGGTGATTTTGGTTCCCCAAAATTTGACATGGATTATGATGACGAAGATATTGAAGAAGAACAAGTTCCACCTTTAAGATCTTCGAAGTCACAAGTTCATCGTCGTTTAGATTTCTCAGCTCCTTCGGCATCTTATGAAAATGAACATACGATGCGTCTGCTCCGTTCAGTTAGTTTTGGAAACGATAAAGAAATTATGTCAAAATTGAAAGAGTTAAAAAATGAAGACAACCAACGAGAACAGAGTGTTGAATCAAACGGAAGTTTAGAAAAGAGAGTCACCGAGTTCTACCAGGGTTCACCAGAGAGTGGTGGCCTTGGGACTATGTCACGTGAAATTACTCCAGTAGAAGAAGAATTGCAGTCGAATGGTGTACGAACATCGACTCTTCCGATTATGACACCCAAGAGCCGTGAAAATTCATGTCCCGGGAACTTAGCAGAGCTGAACCGTAATACTTCGAGTATGAACAGTCCTGCCAGAACGCCTGTGACACAGAACGATCCATTAGGAGCACTTGGGGTAGAATCAAAGACGGCGTTACTAGAAGTGGATAGGAAAATGTCACTACGAGAGTCTCCTAAACGGACTTCAAGCGAGGGGAATATAGGATTATGCCAAAATGTGCACGGCAGTTTGGGGAATCAGAACGGTCAATTGAACTCGGGAATTGGAAATAAAGGATTTCATAGATCCTCAACCTTGCCGAACTACGCAAGCAGTTTGGGGCAGCCAGATGGTGGCGGGACTTCGACCCCAACCCAAGAGTCAAAACTAGTCTATTCGGGTGCTGGAAACAATGCTGGAAGCCAGAATTTGGTTTCCAGTTTATCTGCGTTTGGATCGAGCCTTAAATCATTTAGGTAATGCTGGAATAGATGTAATTAACAAATTAATAATATGCAATGTGTCGAATAACCCGTTAAAGTTCTGGTATTTACAATAGCCGATACAGCCCTGGTCGCCTGAGTCTCCGAAAAGCTGGAACACAAATTCTTGAATCTGCAATTGGCAACAAGAAGGCAGAGGCGTTTATGGAAGGATTTAATCAACTCAAATCAGTGGCAGCAGTGACGGCAAAGAAGAAACTGGACGAAATAAAAGTTGCAATGAACAATAATTCGCCCGCTAATAAGAATGGACCTGTCGGGTAAGCGAAGTTTTTTAATTACAACAATTTAATTATTCCGTATAGCGTAACTTTGTTTTATTTGTGTTCTCAGGAGTGAACCCGGGTACACTATTTCGGGTGATCTTGTTGATTTCGAAAATGGAACTGAGCCTGTACCTGATCAATGGGCAAGTGTTTCTGAAGCGTACTTGGATCAACTACTTACAACTGGAGATGCATTAGCTAAAGACGGCAGTTTTGGTTTGGAAGGGTTAAGCCAGCCTCAGCTGGGTAAATGTCCTAGTTACAGTCCTAGTGGCAGTTTTAGAAGTTTGCTTTTAAGGTTTATTTTCTGTTCATATATAGAAACACCATTGTCAAGCTCCATGCAGTCATTGCTAACTGTTGAAAGCATGGCTAAGACACTCAACTTAGGCCAACACGGGCGAAAGGACGCGAGACAGTTTCCGGTTGCACTGGAGATTCATATGACGACTTGTTCAGTTTGTCATAACTGTGAGTCTCTTCTCTTTGACGAGGATATCATGGCGGGATGGACGGCGGAGGAGTCTAATCTTAACACGAAGTGAGACATTTACTTTTGACTCGTTGAAAGTATTGCAGTAGGTACCCTGCGTGACCGCAGTTACATGTCCTTACATTTGACCCCTCTTGTAATTTTAGATGTCCACATTGTCGTAAATGGGAAGTTCCCTTTCTTGAAGTAACCGTGAAAGATTTTCGTCACGCTCCACTTTCTCTGACACGTCATCTCAATCTATTTGGCCTGAATTTGGCAGCAAGTCATGAGAACATTACGAGCAATCTCAACGTCGGACGTCGAAGTTCCTTCAATCCTGCACTTCTCACCCAAAGCGGCGGGAATGTTGCACCTTCGAGAAAACTTAGCCTAAATCCTGCCGCATCCTTTCCCGATTCTGCGCAACTGGAGAATAATGTCACAACAATATTGAGGAATAGTAATAGTTGTAGGGAAGCTTCAATGGCTGAAGGGGAGGAAACTGTGGAAATCGATCCCTTAGGAGTTCTTGGTGAGAAAAACGTCGGTACCGACATAACTGATGCTCCGGAAGTTCTACTGACATGTGATGAAGATAATGACAGTGATAAGGTGACAACTAATAGTGAAGTAGACGCAGAAGGGTTGGAGAGTGAAGGGATAATTGTTCCCTATTTAAGTCCCCTTGTTCTTCGAAAGGAATTAGAAAACGTTCTGGAACAGGAAGGAGATTCAAGCCTCACTCAATCTGCTTTTGTTGATGAACATCCAATCATCTATTGGAATCTGGTTAGAACGCCATTTGACATTATTATTATAAACATCAATTTTCATCGGAAGTGGTCTCCGATTTGTTCGTACTTAAAGTTGGTAATGTATCAAGCCATTTATTTTATATTCAGGTTTGGTTCTTCCACCGTAGTAACTTGACGAGCCATTTGAAGGGATTAGCCCTTCATTCCACTTCGACGAAACCAAAGAATGAATTTGTGGTACATAAATCATGGGAGTTGGCAGATCAAAGGCATGTGGTCATTCGAGCGAAGTGGGATAATCCCAAGTTTTATACCCAATTTGGACTTCCATTGTACGTACAATGGCTCCAGATTCGAAGCCAAGCATGCAACAATGGGGGCAGAGAAGAAGAAGAGCAACAAAAATCGAGTCCTTGTTCAGCATCAGCTGCAACCATTGAAACTGAAAAGTAATTGCAATTTTTCTGATCGTGAACTTTGAGCTTTGTTTAATCCTTTGTTTTGCCTTGTCAGATTGATCAACGAAATTATACGAACAGTCTCAAAGGGAGGGGATATGAGTGTTATGTGTTCGAGTCTTTTGTACCATTATCACAAAACAGGACGTCCTCGTCATTATCCAGCATATCGTGATATTCTTTTCCTGGCTCTGTTAGCGAACGAAAAAGATACAATAGATTCGTGTAAGATTTTAGTGACATACAATATAGTTACGTAAGATAATTACTGAATACCGCGAATAAGGACAAAATAATTCCAAAAAGTTCGTAAGTTCTCTTAAGAAGTCAATTTTGCCTCGTTTCTCAATTTGAGTCCAGGGACGATCCGGCTATCGCTAATTAATTAAAGAAACTAAACAATTATAACCGGTTGTTAAATTGAGTGTGTGCCTTTGCAGATGAATTTCAGTTTGACAAGGACTACAGGAACTCCTACAGCAGATTACGAAATTCAGACGAATTTGAAACAATGGACTTAGGGGATTCACCGCCTGGAGACTCCGCCCTATTTGCCAGGTTCGTACAACACACGGAAATTAAACCCCAATAAAACTGGTAACATTATTGTATAATCATTATTCATGGACATAATTGTATTCCAGAAAATATTTCCGGGATCTCGAGCTCATCTAAACACAAATTGATATTCAATTAAAAGTAATTTCGTTCCAGACAAATTTATATTGCAGTTGGTAATGGAGCTGAGCTCTGTCTGTAAGTCGATAATATCTAACTTCGTGTTCTTTTAACAACCCATTTCACAACCTATTTTACCCAGTTTAATTCTTAATCCGCGTTTTAGGTTTTAAATAGCAGTATTTTTAAATTTTAAACTACTCCAAAAAAATAACGTTAAACCTTTATATCGGCTTTAATCTTTAGTACAATTATGTTAAGGTCGCCTTCCATATTAGTTGGAATTTCTCAAAACTAACTGGCCATTTGAGTTAGAATATTATTTTTAATTGTTTTGAAATCCGAAGGTGTCCATTGTTTACAATTAATCTCATAAACTATTGTCCCTATATTTATATCGCTAACAAATAAAAGTTTTGAAAATTATTCTTGAGGAAGCCCAAGCAGATTCGTTTTGGTGCACGCCATATCCACGCTTGAACGTATTATTTTTATTTTCTGGGTTAAAGTATGGTTTATAGTAACCACACTTTAACCAAATTTCGAGGAGTATCAATTAGATTGTTTCAATTAATTCATCATGGTTTTAAAAAGTAAATCCTTAAATTATCCTCTCGTTCAATTACACCACAAATACCATACCGCCTGTTCGGACCGACAGGTCACGATAATCTAGGAGATAAGTAACAGGGTTTAGCACGTTTCAATATAATAATATTTCGTTCTAAATACTCCTCAAAATACACAACTTGGATTTTTAGAGAAACTACTGCGGACGAAAGCGCTAATTTAATCGTTAACTACTCTAAGAAAAGTCCGTTTAAGTGAACAATCAATTTAATTGGTAGATATGGTAAACACAGGTTGAGAACGCGTGAGAACGTACTATGGCGAAGTTCCCTTGGTGTTGGCTAATGGTGGGCATTCTGTTTTGAGGTCAACGTGTATCTCGTCTCCATCTTGAATATTATACGAATACAACTGTTTATGTGGGAATCTCATTTCTTCACGTCCGAAGACTCCTTCCAGTTCTGGATTCGAGTAAAAAAGTCTCATGTTGGTGGCAGTAATTCCAAGCAGAGGTTCCAATGTAGTCTGAGAATTGAAAAAAAAATCATCTTTCAACAAATCCGCCGTCTAATCAGTGCAGTGGCTGATATTAAATATGAATGCTCAACCTTTAGTTCATTTGTAGTTTGGTAAACGCTGATTTGGCGCTCTACGACAATCTTTTCGTAGCATACGCGAACATGTGCTTTTGTAGTTGGCTTGAGTTGAACGTCAATCAAAGGAGCGAGTTCACCATGAATTGCTCGAAGTTCCAGGTATCTAATATACCAAACAGGACAAGAATTTCACTACCAATTTTTATGTAAAATATTTATAAGTAATATAACCTTTCGGATCGATTTTGTATTTGAAATATATTTGAATTTGTCAAATGAAATTTAGAACCTCACCGCGGAGGTGGTTTTTGTACTCCACTGAAGCGACGAATGAACGCCCTCTCGGCATCTTCTCTTTCTTGACTTGAAATCGGTGCTCCTCCATTGATACGCGTTATCCTTGGCAAAAGTGCAATCAACAATTGTCGCCTCTCGTGTGCTAAAAATAAATGTTTGTAATTGTTCCATTAATTCATTAATTTGGATGTGCACCGAAAATAGCGAGTATATATCCGTATTACCTGTTAGTTCACTCAAAGCTGGAATCCCAGCAATACGCAGTTCGGTAAGGGCTGGAAGAAAGTTCAGCGCAGCGATGTGAGACAAATCCTGGAGAAACGTGTTGGACAGTGATATACTCTGTAGGTTCTCGAAGGATTGACATCCTTGTTGACTGATTGAAGAAATTGGACAGTCAGCTAACCCCAAATGACGGAGTGCCGGGAAATAGACGCCTGGAATAATGCATCATAAATATGATGAATTAATAGGATTTGCGGTAACTGGCCATGAAGGTAGCATTGTTATTTTGGATTAGTTACCCAGTTTTACCACTTCTTCCCAGTCTGTGATTGGATTCCCATCTGTAGTTATTAGAGGAAATTAATATTTAAAATTATTTAATGGTTTCCGTTCCCAATCCACCAAGAAGAGTCGCTTTCCTAACTCCAAAACAAGAACACATAAACAGAAATTACCCAAAAGGAGCCTTCTAAGATGGGGAAATGTTATTCCCTCATCATCGTCACTGCAACTGCCATGTCCACTGTCACTGCTGAAGCTTCCGCACTCGAGAACCGAAGTTTCTTCCGGGCTTGTTCCCGATCTCACTGGTTTAGTAGATGAGCTGATTTGTTTGCATATGTCAACTCCGTTGAATTCATTGAGTGACAAGTGAAGTTCTGAAAGAGTTGGAGCTCTTCGAAGCAGAAACCAAATGGATTCCCATGACACTTTCGTGGAAATAAGGATGAGGGTACTTAGGCGTGGAAGAAATGGGAAATTGAAGGACGTCTCAAGGCTCAAGGCTGATTCCAAGCTGTTGAAACTTAGGTTGAGAAAAGACGCGTTTGGAGCGTACTGGAGAATTTTCGAAATCTATAAGTGAAAAGAGGTAGGCGTAGGTAATCAACGTATTCTTTTTTCATAAACAACGACGCCATAAGCTACGTTTATTTCATTCTGTCGAGATTTCATATTTATAAATCAAAACAAGAAATAGGTACATACGTAGAATCAGCCATCAGGAAGCTTACGCCATTTTTGGCAGCTCCCCAGAAACCAAAACTAGGCCATTAGAATTCGTTTTCGCTCTATTTAATCTTTGTTCTTGGCTAATTACTTTTTCCATCGTGATCAGCCGTACAATTTTCAGTTTTTAGTTGCATGAAATTTGTTAATGGGGATACAATAATTTGGATTTAAAAAAATAAAAGTAAAATGACGCAAAAAGTATGAAATTGCGGAGTTTCTAGTTCTGGGCTTCACGTGGGTGTGAAAAAAGTCAACAATGGAAACTCCCTTTTGGTAATAGATCTGCCTAAACGCCTAAATCAGTTATAATTAACATAATTATTTAATTATAATAATGAATAACTTTAGTTATTAGAAATTAGTTATACTACCAACAATATTTTTAAAGTAAAAAACTACACTCCCTGTCCCATCATCATTAGCTAATCTCCAAATACGACCATAGTTTCAAATTATTTACACAAAACCAATGTTCTCGAATCCTTTCTGTGTATTGAATGTCGAAGTTATACATTCTAAGGAGTTTAAATTTATAAATTAAATTTAGAACCATCGACTGCAATAACAAAAAAATGCAACGTTCGCACGAGTTAAACACGGATAATCTGGTTACTATTACAGTGTTTAATAATATGGGCGTGGTATGTATGCTTTATGCTAATTCGATGTAAATCTATTCTTCCATTGCTTTTCACGTAATTAATTTGCCATAACAAGGTGATTGAAGAATGCGACGTACCTCGTTCCAATGTTCCAGTCTATTGTGAGCGAGGTCAATCTCTAGAATTCCAGCACAAGTTTTTTCCAGTGAATTCTCATCCCCTGCCGAGTCAACTCCACAACCGTTCAAAATCTGAAAAAAAAACACTACGTTTGTATCGAACCATCTAAAAATGTTTAGCTTTTTTGGTATTGTAAGGTGACCAAATAAATATTCATGTTTTAAAATGGCTTTTGCGGAAGGAAAGGTAACAGAAGGATGTAAAAGGTTACACTGAAGTAATTAAATGCAAGCAACTCGTTAACAAAATGCAGTTTTACGTCATTCACTCTTACATGCACGTTAACGTAAATTTTGCTCAATGAAACTTGTAACGCATTACTTGACACGGACAATGTTAGCAGCCTTTTAGAAGCAACGAATCTGATAGACCTTGACATTTCAGAAGGTTTCCGTTTCAGAGCCATCAATTTTTATGTAGCAAGCCGTTTGAAGTTCCAAAGTTATCACAAATGGAAAACAAAGCGGTTTTGCGTGTAAAATACAAAAGAAAAATGCAAAAAGTACTGTACGACCATGCTCATGCCTTTGCGTCTTCAGTGTCAGGGCTTAGCCAATGCTTCCTTCAAATCGTAGGGACAAAAATTGGTGACATTTTTAAGAAACGCTGTCGTCGTGAAGGTGCGATTCGAATTTAGATGGACAGTACAGGAACCGCAAAGGCTTTGTACAAGGCAATGAAATCCTTTAAGAAACCGCATAGCAAATTGTGCGATTTTGATAGTGCAAAGCTAATTGAGTCTCTTAAGAGATTTAGCACGCTTTCGCCACATACTTAAGACGCGGAGTCTTTATGAAATCAAAGCAATCAAATCGACACTTTATAACGCAACTACGAAGGGCTATTTGGCAAATTGAGGCTAGCTTAGACGAGAGTGAGATCAAAAAATGCCAGGAACGACGACTCCTTTGATTCCTTTTCGTCTTCATCTCGTAATTCGCGAACCATTATTGTGCAAATTAAAAGAAATCTGACCTTGAAGTATATCTATAGCTTTTAGGATTAGGATTCTGAATTATTATTTAGTTTTTTTTTTTAGGACCGAACGGCGCGCGTGCCAATGCGTAAAAAAATTACAAAACATTCCAAACGATTTAGTATTACGTCCGTGCAAGAAGACTACGAATGATTAAAATGATGATTGTGCAAACAGTTCGGAAAAATTCTGCTAATTTCTTTGTTAGCCGTAGAACTTACAAGTAGCCTTGGGATTGATTTCCGTGGCCCGATTCTTGGTACATAGATCCCAATAGGTGCCTCGAGATCCATGTCTTCCGTGCCATATTTTGCTTCAATGGCATCTAGTAGTGATGGCATCTTTCCAAACCAAGTTTACTAATTTTGTCTTCAAATTTTGAACACTTTAAAATTATAACACTGCAATGAATGACGTCCAGGTACACGTACGTACGTACTATAAAAAGACACTCAAGTGATTCCAAACTCAGTTCATGTCACCAGCGAAACCAACCCATCGAAATTTGCCAAGGTCACGTCGTAGTAAGGGAAGGGACGAGAGACCCCCTCCTCGCCCCCTAACTGTTATTCACTCAATTTTCAAAATTTAAATTGTATTTCCGCAATTTCATTTCAAACAACAGGAAAAACACGGTTTTGAGTCCCCTCAGCTGCTGTGGTAAAGTCGTTCCTGGAATATTGTGCAAAATTATTGAATTTCCGATTTCGCTTTCGTCAAAATGTAAGTTCGTACACGCATGAATCTGTCAATGCAAGGCAAACAATTTAGATCCCGAAATGAATTCACGCACCCGCGACGCACTACACAAAAAT
>JABASL010000527.1:0-16353 GCA_019775825.1 Neanura muscorum | reverse complement strand
TAAGGCCTCGCTCGGCCTAAAAATTCGCCATGCAAAAGCATGGTGTCCAGGTGGTTTGTTTGCTGGTAACCATCAGTGACGGCTAAGTTAAATTTTGTTTATAAATTGTAACTTTGGTGTCCTTAATTTTAGTTACAGAAACCTCAAGTCAGCTAGATAAAAATGACTTGGCAAGAATTAGCTACGGTTTGATTGCACGAAGGATAGTTACGCAGGCGTAACTTACGCGTGCGTCGATTCGGAAGTTCCGTGGCTAAATCTCGATCATTTAGCCCACAGGATGTTGGGAATAACCTCGATTGTTGGTAAAAATTAATAATGCGTCCATGCGTGATTAATATCCAGCCCACTTCCTGTTGGGTGTTCTTCAGATAAGGATAACGTTATTGAACTCACAGGTGGGAGGCAACAGGCAAGATAAGAGATGTGGAAAAGAAGCTGTGGTTCAACAATCCAAATCCATTGTCTCCTTATTCTGCCCTTTCAACTAGTGGATTCTGTTGTGACTGGGAGTGCTGGTACATTTAAAATGGTTGTTAACTCACCACAGGTAAGAGAAATAAGCAGTTATAACTGTTTGTTATAACTTATAACAAACAGTTAACTGGTTTCTTCTGAATCTTATTTGGAGTATTTGAATTAATTACAGAATACCAAGTTAGTTATCGTTCTGATGTTAGTGCTCATGTCCACGTTCAGTTATTCACTCCATAGCGTTTTCAACTTACGACAATGTTACTCGCCGCTGGAAACACTGAGAAGACTGAATTTTCTTGTAATCATCACTGCACCGTTCGCGATTCCGGATTTAAAAACGTTAACACTGGAACTACTAAGCCTGGTGTCACTCCTAGTCTATTTATCCAAGGCAGAGATTCCTATCAATCAAAATTTGGGGCATTTTATAGCCAAATCGTATGCCCTATTTATTATTCTCAGTTTGGCATGTTCCTCTATCCTGTTTTATATCCGTTCGATTAGACTTAAAAAGTGTCTTTGGATATCTCACTTCTTCAATGACTGTTCCTCCGGTTTGTTTCACTTGACACTTCCTGCCTTAATTTGGGCACTTTCAAGGCCACAATTTAAATTTAACCTACCATCATCTTTATACTTACTTTTCTATGCCGTGATCACGTTACAAACCGTGGTGCTATTACCAGAGAATTGCATTAACCTAATTTTAACTGTTATCGCTGCAACAATTGTGATAGTTCCAAAATCAAACAAGTCCAAGACTGGACGTGATATCGAAAATAATCTTACGAACTGTGATTCTGTAGAGAGACGAATTATAAAATCACTGCGCGTAATATTGATCATAATTGGTACTGCTTTGCTAACGGGGACCTTAAGACATTTATCAAACGCCAACTGGAATCAAAACGATGAATATCCCAGTTTGGCCATTGGAATTCGAACAATGGCTCGTAAAGACAATCCAAGATACTTGTCCATGACTTTGGAGTCTTTCATAGAACAATTCCCACATACTTCAGAAGATAAGAATTATAGAGGTCACATACATCTTTATGCCATCTCCTTTGACGACGATCAGGTTGTATTTCAAGGCCTACGAAAAATGATGGAAAAGAGCAACGTTTCAAGCAATTACATTACTTTTGTCCAGTCAGCTGAAGCGTTAAAAATGGTCAACAACATGACATCCTCAAAAAAGAATTTCACGCTCAGGATCCACGCCGCCGCATCTCTGAAGTACGTCTCTTCCAAATCGTCTCCCTCGACATGGATCATGATTCATGAAGATGATTTTCAACTTTGTCAAGATCAATGGGCTTGGTTCATGCACCAACTCAGAAAAATTATTGAGAAAGGTTCAAAGTATTGTGGATTTTTTGTTGCCACTGGAGGAGCTGGAATCGCCGTTCGTCCTGACGTAGTACCTTCCTTAATTGAAGCCTTACTGGATACCGAACTAAATGAACCCGCAGATATGATTGTGCAGAACTGTCTCCGCGGCAGATATGCCAATTATTGCCAACAATGTCAAAATGGGAATGGGCGTCTCCTGATCAGTTCTCACCTCATCTTCCGCCATATTGGATTTATAAGTTCCCTGTCACACTTGTACAAAGAATTTGAGAAACAGTGGCCATGTGGATGGAAACATCCGTTCAATGGAGATCCAGACGTTGATGTTGTTCACACTGACACGTTCTCTTGACTTCGACCTAATAAACTCCGGCCTAATTGAAACGAATGGCCAGGGAATGTTGACTGCTTACGGGAAATTGTCTTTTCTCAACTTTTTGAACACGAAAATTCCATTTTATTTTCCTTTGAATTTGTTTTTATGGCTGAGTGGCGTTATTACGTTAATAACCTTCTCCAGTCTTTCTCTTTCTCCAGAAGGGTCTCTTTTTGCCATTAACCCAACTAAGGAGAAAGTTGGACTCTGTTCAAATGGCTTGTACACAACAACCTCCTCCTAAAATCAAAAAGCGTTATAGCTTAGATCCTAACGATCTTCTAAGTTCATCGTAAGAAACCTTTCTATTATTACTTTCTTCGTTCTCCAGCGACATTGCTACGAGAATGTGATGAGGATGAGTCCCTTCCTCTACTTTCACTTTCTGTCAACGATATCACAATAATTCACACGACTTTCTAATTTAAGGGACGCATTTCTGAGACTCGGATTTTCGGAACCCAACATACGACTCTATCAAGTCTCCTTTGTTGGAACCATCTCTCATGGTCATGGTGCATCATCAATAACCTGGCCAAATCTTTTCAATATGGCGAAGGGTACATAACACTTCTTTCCATCAGAGCATGGTGCGTATTTGAAAGGGCTCAAAGGTTCAAACAATTTTGGAATTCTGCTTTGGACTGAGACGGAGGGTGACACATAAGTAGTAATGTCCCTCCAGGAGGAAGATCTGCTTTACTCTGCATATTTCTTTTGAAGAGGTGTTGGTTATGTTGACAAAGGGCTCCAAATCCCAAAATGTCTTCCTTCCTTCTGACTCCTTTCGTTCGACTGTGAGTGATTTCAGTCCTTCTTTGCTTAAGCCCCTTCAATCACGGCCTACTAAGCACTGAAAGTGTGTTCTTAGGAATTTCTTAGCGGATCCATCCAATTTCATGGATTTTAAGCACTTGGATCTCCATCCTTTGGAGTGGTACTTCCTCTCTTGAAGCGGTGGTCGAAGGGATGTGCTCTCACTTGAACAAGTACTAAAATAGGCTTCCATAATTCAATATTCTAATCACAAGGTATAAGAAAGATGTATTGTTGTATTATCAATTTGAAACGCATCATACATCGGAGTGCACCGGAGTGAAGAACTGGATTCTTACACTTAAGCCGATTTATTTTTATTTTCCTGAAGCTCCCACTGCTTTCTGTATTTGGCCACTTTGAAACGTGAATATTTAACGTTCGATAAGATCTAAGTCCTTAAAAACCTAGAGTTCTCGGCTTAGCTTAAATATGATATTCCAGGTGTTTGTGCTCAGGGATGTAAGACGCAGACACCAGTACCAATTTGTAATTAAAGCTTAAGCCTTTGATGTGATTCATGGGATTTAGGATAAAATATTATTTCACTAATTTAACGAAAATCGTCGCAGAAGGATGGCAGAGCAGAACAAAGTAATAATGAAGGAATTGATTAACAACGTAATCAACATGGTGTCTCCCTCCTGGAAATTGCTTTAGGAAAACGGAAGTTGAAGTCGGAAAGGACGACGTGGTGGATGGAAGTGGAACTTTGTAACTTTCATTCCAACCTTTCAATTCAAAGTTTCCTAATGTCCAAATACCCGCAAGCAACACCAACAAAAGTTTGAGACCCAGGAATTAGAAAATCCAGAGTTTGATTAACCCTAATGAGCTCTTTGTTGCGATGATGAAGCAGGATCCCTTAATTCAGTTTTCGTTCAGTTTTCCTCCATTCGCAAAGGAAATAGGCGAATAACATTTCCCATGTTGGAGCGACAACCCTGGTCATCGTTGTGTCCTTGTTAACACATGTTATAACGGCTGTAGAATCTTGTGTGGAAAGGTCACAAGCACAAGGAGGATAAGAACTGTCATCTAGGGATAGAATTTATTTGCATTTCAGAGATTCCATTGCCTTAAAGTTGTCCAGTTTCTTTCTCCTCGTGACATTCCTAAAAGTTATACATGTAGTATGGTTCTAATGGCCTCCTGCCCTAGCTAGCCCCATGACCCGCGGGAAATCTAATCCAATTACCTTCCAGACTGACTATTCACCTCGGAAATTTCATTAGCACCACTGGCCCTTTTTGTTAACTTTGGTTGAGGACCATCATAACCGATGGGAAAGTAAATAGCACATGGAAGGAGTGTAATCTCCGTGTAAAAGGCCTACTTTGACCGCCATCTTAAGCTTAACTTTTTTTGAGAAAAGTTTTACATCCGAACTAAAGGAAACCCGAGTTTATTCCTTCATTTCTCTCTACATCAACTCAATTTCAACTCTTGAGATTTCTTTGGCCAAAGTTAAGAAAGGCATTCTTAAGTCCGTGGCTCTCATCATAGAGCTTTCTCTTTCCCAAGAGTAAAAGTAAAAACTTTTTCCATTGAGAAGGGAAAAGTAAGGATGAGGAAATGGTAAGCCATTATTTTGGTAGCGTAAAATGATAACTCAATAACGAAAAAGAGAAAGTAATAGCATAGACTTGGTTAGTACTTACTTTTGAGTTGCATTATCAAAAGTTCCCACAGCCACAAGACGATGGATCTGAACTTCAATTCTTTGGCCTGGAGCACTTTCAAATCTCCAGTAGCAAACTGTCGGACCTTCCAGAACTGGAGATTTTATTTGTACCCAAGAGAGTCCGGACTTGGAAGCCACCACCCGAGAAGATATTGTTGTATTACAAACTTTTGGAATCCAACAGAAAAAAGTTATAATTAATTTACGATCAATTTCAACATTTTAAGGTAAATCGGTAAACGTCATGCACATTGGCGCACACAAAATGAGCGTCCACATTAAGAATGCGTATAAAAGACCCACTTAGTCGGACGGAAGCCAAACGGGACAAGATTCAGTGAACCTAGACCGAGCTATGCGTGTAACTATTTTACTGGGAAATTATAGTCGACGGCCGAACGGTGCGAGCGTTTGGTTTGCCATTCTGGTTCATTTTGTCCCAAAATCCGAGTTTCTAGGTCAAAATGGCGGAAGCCTTGAAGGTTGGGTATGTCCATTCGAAAACAATTTACTCGCTTTATTATGTACTATGTAAAACTCAACTGTCCGATATTCTGTGGGCATGCCAAATTGATCTCTACTTTTACAGTTATGTGAACGAAATGACAGCGTAAAGTCGTTGATTCACTTGAGCTCATATGAGCTGGAAAGGAATAAAATGAGAATTTTCCATCCACCCAGCCTAAAGCCAGTGAATGAATAGATGGGAAATGGAGGGAAAGGGTTGAAATGGAGTGGCGACTGAAATGGAAGTATTTAGAATGGACTCATTCCATTGGAAACTTTGATAGGACAAACCCCAAGATCAAAACTATACTTTAGAACTTTTCCCATCCACCGCACTACTCACACTTTCCGAAACTACATGGCGGGAACAAGTTCTACCAATCGTCGAAAGTCCTTTTATGGGTTTTTGATACAAGGACAGAGAAAATCTAGCAGCCCATCCTGTACTTTTACACTTCCAAGCTCCAGGGGAACTTTGAACAAGAGTCCAAAACATTATTTGCTCTTCCTTAGCCACATTATTTTGTCGCTTTTACAACTAGGTTACAAGTAGCCTGGAAATTCTGAGCGAGCCTGGAGTTCCTTTCTTCCTTAAACACTTTCTAATTTTCAGTCTAAAGAAAGTGAAAATTGGTGCTGAGGCGAGGAGGCAGTTATGAGTGAGAAGAAAACGATCCACTTTCATTATACTTTCCTCTGCTGCATCCATTGTCCCAAAAAGTCTATTCATCATCTGCCAGAACGTTCAGGTTAACAACATCCGATTCATCCTACGCTTACATTCTACATGTTGCAAATAACAATACTTTGTCTGATTTACTATCACAAACCGCCATTTTCTTTTGTACCAGCACAATTTACGAATTGCGACATCCAAGGAGCACGAACAGAGTCATAAACTGCAACAAAAGTGGGTCTCGTTTCCCGGAAATAATACCGGTTGTTAACTTATGACATCGAACAAATCCATGAAGTAAATCCAAAATATTGATGATTTAATTTGGTTTCATGATTTAATATCTCAGGAGCCGTTCCGTTGAACATTTCAACTTATCTTTTTCTAGGAGTTGAAGAAGGCACTCAGCGTTTCTTTGACGAAAAGTCAATTATTTTAATTCCCGGTGAAAGCTTTTGTACGGAAGTTAACACGTTAACAGAAAAAGACAATAATAAATCTTGGACCATCCTGTACTTGATTTAGTCTCCATCTTGCCAATTCTCTTGTCGACTTAATTTAACCTACTTTTGTTGAAATTTCTCTGTAGATTTTTGAGACTTTCTTTGTTCATTTCTAGAATCGATGTTCTTTCCTAGACATTTCCTGAAGTCTCTGACATTTGTTGGCATGATTTCAAGCACTCGAATTCCAACAAAGAAAGAATTATAACGAAGACTGCTCAATTCGCAGTTCTGCTGAGTTGTGCGTGATCATAATCTTCACATAATTTAACATCACTTTACCAATTTCTTAACTTTCTCCACTCGAGCTTACTCGGCAAGAAAGCACGGCCTTGCATGAAGCTACGTCTTTTAATTCCAAACCGGAACGGAACGACTGAGTGATTCCGAATCATAATTATCCTAATCGCTAAATAAACAGAGTACTTCTATAAGCTCTAAACAAACTTATGATTAGAAACGATTTTGGAACCGTCTTTCGGATTGGAATTTGGAGATTTGAAATTCGATCTAAGATTCACATGACTAGAATCAGGAAATCTTCCTAAACTGGATGAACAAAAACGCTGGATTCTCTCACTCCCTGAAATTTATTTTTCCCACTTAAGTATTCAGAATAGGAGGGCTGGACAATTTCTGTAAAGGAATGTTAGTAGTGGTGTGGTAGTGGTGAAGAATATGAAATGAAGGGAAGGCGAATCTTGTTATAGGCCAAACTCAGAGATTAGGAGTGAGATGGTACAGCAAAATGGAAGTGAAAGTGTGGGAGAAAAGACTTGTTTCAAAACCAGAATTGTGGGGATGGGAAGGAATCGCTGATTAGAATAGAAGAAGCCGCTGAAAACCCAAATCAATCCAACGCTTGACTTCCCTTTTCTCTCCCTCCCCCAATGAGTGATGTTTAGTTGCAGAAAGGGGCCTGATGGATTTAAGTCTCAAAGTAAAGGAACCGCATGACATCCATTAGCACCAACTACTATCTCAATTAATCTTCCTTCTTTCCAAAATTTTGACATTTCACCTTTACTTTCCCCTGAGTTAACCCAGAATTGGGTTAACTCTGGTGCCAAGTTTTCCTTTTTGAAATCTTGACAAAGGTGGATGGAATTAGAAGTTTGGAAGGGAGAACAAGCGATAAATTAAATTAGACTTTGCTCTAGTATATGACACTTTGGGGAATGTCCACAAGACACAATTAATGGCACAAGTTAAGTTGCGTGTTGTGAAGTGGGTGGAAGTACTAGACCTCTGGAAACTAATGATTTCACCTGCCTTTGTTTCCCCAATGACATGAATAATGGAGAACGTTCTGGGAAAATCCAAGTATGATTCATAGGACCAGTGCCGAGACACCGGTAAAACGCAACCTTTCTTGAGAACCTCAAATGATTAATTCCTAGATTGACATCTTCCCCTACTTCTATTGATTTTTGGCCTAAAGTTCCTAGCATAGCCCTATTTCTTGACTCACTCCAGCCGTCCAGCCACATAAAATCTTAATCAGCCATTACGCCATCTCACATTTCATGTCCTTCCTTTCTATGTCAACTACTTGTCAACTTTTGCCAATCTACAGGATGGTACCTTGGTACCTACCAGTGACAGATCACATATCACGGAACAACATGGAAGTCTCTTGAAGTTCTATACTGAGCACCAAAACTTTGAACCACCCTGTAACTTTTCGTGTTGCCCACTAACACGCAGGTGGATCTAATCTTAGTTAGTGGACGGACGCAAAACGTTTGTTGTGTATAATGATTCAACACTTTGTACAAAAAATATGGCAAAAAAAAACTACTTTCGCCACACTTAGATCGTATGTATAGAGAGAGCATTTAGCTACTGTGAATTGACCAGCTTTTACCATTTTGCTGTTTCCAGAAATTGTTCTAAAAATACAAGCTCCAGTGACATTTACTTACTATAAACAATGAATGGAACCTGTGTTCACATTCTGGGTCGAAGTTCAAAAAATTAGAAGTGAAAGCTGGTGAAAATGAGACAGAACTTAACAAAGTGTATTTATAGATAGGTTTAACCAACTACGAGATCAGGATACTGGATTTTGTTGAAGAAAGTCAGCGATTAATAAATGAGGAAAGGAAGTAAGTGGTTTTCCCGGTCTAAAATCCTTTCCTTGTTTATTATTTCCGCTTCTAAAGTTTTTAGACAAAGTTCAAGGGACTATAATAGCCAGGGCTTCGGTTTCTTATAAACTTGAAGCATACTTTCCAATTTTCTGTTGTATTATCTTTAACAAAAAGGAAGGAAGGATGGTAGTGGTGTTGTGTATACCAAGAGTGAAAGCACTCAAAAACCTTTAAACTCAAAACTCCGCCCATTCCTTGATTAATTTTCCTCCATTTTTTTAATTATTGTTTTCTCCTATTCACGTTAGGACGACGCTTAGGAGATCAAGCACCAGCCAGGAACAGATATTTCCAGTTTCTTTTTGTCTGAAACGCGTGTGCAGACTCTAAATTTATTGTCTCCGACTCGACTGGATTTTTTATTGTAACTTGTAACAAAAGAGTGAACTCATCCTGGCTCCTAGCAACTTTCATTGAACTTCAGCATTCTCGCTTCTTCATTTTACTCAACCCTATTCTAAGTCCCAGACTCCTCTAGTCCTCTCATCATTGTTACAAGTATTTTTTTTGCAGTGACATGCTCGATCCCTAGACGTGGAGTGACGAATGTCTTGTACAAAGAAGCCCTAGAAACAATTCAGGATTCATTTCCAAAAAATGCGGGGCTCCCTTCATGTCTACTAGAAACATGATCACGCGGTTATAATGAAAACAAAAGGAGAGATGAAGAAATGAATATTTCTAACCAACAAAAAAAGTAATTCCACATTTCATTCCCTTCCAGGAATGTGAATATGAAATTCCTGGAGTTTCTGGAAGAAGACTACAATAACTAGATTATCATTTGGTAGCACGCGGAGAAAGTAGAGAGAGAGCTGCGCTTGAATTTGAAGCTTTATGATACTCAGAGGCTAAGGGAAAAGGGCCTGTCGATGTCCAAAGTCCCAAAGCTCGTCCTAGTAATTTATATGCAGATTCATAAAATATGTCACTCCTTTATTAAATTCTTAGACTACTCTTCCTTTATCCATTCAACTGAATTCCCATATTTTTATACGTAAGGAATTTCAAAAAAAAGAAAGTAATGAATTCAATCCTCCAAGATTTCTTTCATTTCCATCCTCCAATTCCACTCTGCATAAATCTATTCAAGTGTTGGGGTTGAAACGAAGAAAAAACTTCCATAAAATTTCAAGTGTTTCGTTATTTGTTCGTTCGTCAGAAACCTCCTCTGCAACCAAGTTACAAGATACAAGTAGTATTCAAATCAACTTTTGATCGTAAGGAATTTCAAAAAAAGAAAAGAAGAAAGTAATGAATTCAATCCTCCAAGATTTCTTTCATTTCCATCCTTCAATTCCACTCTGCATAAATCTATTCAAGTGTTGGGGTTGAAACGAAGAAAAAACTTTCATAAAATTTCAAGTGTTTCGTTATTTGTTCGTTCGTCAGAAACCTCCTCTGCAACCAAGTTACAAGATACAAGTAGTATTCAAATCAACTTTTGACATATGGTTCTCCCCAATTCCTTGTCATGTCATCATTTATCACAACCTTAAATCAAGGGAAACTAATGTATTCCAAGCTGCGAACCACTTCAATTGATTGAGACTTTCACTATTCGAAAATTGAAATTTTTTCTAAAAAGGGAAAACCATGTTGTCACCTCCACCACGCTGCTTTTTTTGGGATTGTGATTTGTGGTGTGATACGTCGAGGATGTGAACGAGGAGTGAAAACTTGATTTATGAGAAGTGAGTCTTCGAAGTTAAATAATAAATGTAAGCACTCAAGAACTCCATCAATTTCATCCAACATCGTTTTAGCGTACCCTGGGCCTCTGAACTTTAAGAAGGAAGGGAAGGGCATATTCTTATAACCCTGAGGTCAATGACATTATCCCCGTTGGATTCCCTTATACTTGGATCCCTGAGAGCACTTGAGAATGGAAAAGGAAGAATTTGAATATATTTGCAAGAAGACTTACATCTCTGACAACTGTCTTCAAGTCCACACTGAGCACACTTGTTGTGATTGAAGGAGCAGAGACAACCTCCGGGTTTGACACAACAAGCACATTTAGAAGACCCAGCATCCTCAGGACACCCGCATCCGCTCTCTTTTACAGTCCAAAGATCCAGCCGATCTACGAAAAAAGACACTTTTTTTAGATTGTTTATTTACAGCTACGAACAACTGACTATCGATCGGACGACTACACAATCTTACACACTTCCAGCCTCCTTGCCATACGCAAACTTTTTTTCTGCATCCCATTTGAGGTCACTTCCCACGCTGTTACCCTAAACGCCCCGCTTTAAGGACACATAAGACTTTACATAACCTCTATTGCATTTGAATTTCTCAGCCTAATCGGTTGCAATACATACATACAGTGCCTTTTTTAATGTCTGACAAGCTTTCTCCGCTTTCTCTGTTTTCAAATCACTCTACAGTGAAACTGGAACCAAATTATTCGTATCTGAAGTGCTAGAATCTGTTAATTATGGCAGGCCTCATATGTGAAGCCAGCGGGTTCTGGAAATTTGCTTCCGAAATCTCAGAAAAACAACTCGAAAAAAGAGAAGGTGTGGAAAGCTGGACAGACATTAAAAAGGCACTGTAGAGTACTACCATAAACCGTGTACAACTTTCTCCTCTTTCTCTTTTCAAATCCATTTCCTGATCAAATGTAAATTAAACCTTTCGAATCTGAGACAATTCGTGGATTAGTCAGGGTATTAAAACTTATCATNTCTCTTTTCAAATCCATTTCCTGATCAAATGTAAATTAAACCTTTCGAATCTGAGACAATTCGTGGATTAGTCAGGGTATTAAAACTTATCATGGGATAGCTTATTCGAATATTTGATTGGCGCTTGCTCAGAAAATTGATTTGAAAAAAAAAGTAGAGAAAGTTGTCCAGACTTTATGCGTAAAAAATCCAGTTAACGGATCTGATCTCACAGGTTTGTGATTTCCGAAGAGCGCAGTTATCCAGTTCGTTAAATTTATGGACAACCTGGAAGCCCAGGAACCTTCAATTATTTTGTTTTTGAATCGTCGACTCGCGCCTGTGTAATTCTACTGATTTGAATGTGCATGTTGACTTTGATTGAAGTTGGTAGTGATGTAAAATTGGATGGAAAAACACGTATATGTGCGTGAATTGTTGGATCCTGTTTTTAGTCTTTTTTTCTAGGGTACGGGTCCTAAAAGTGGTAGGTGAATTTGATTGAGTCTGTTCGTCATAAGGACTTGATTGTGTTCTCTCTGCAGTGTTTGAGTTTCCTTTCTTCCAGCCTCTCTCTCTCTCTAGTTAGAACCTCCATCATTCCATTTCATTTATTTTCTCGCTCACTTGGGACCAAGTGAGACTCAGTGACGTCAACCCATGCTTCTACCACCGTCAACCTTGTACCTATGGAAGAGTCTTCCACAACCACGGCGCGGCGCCCAGGAGCTCTTCCAAAGAGAGAAAAAGTGGAGGAGGATGAGAAGAAAGTAAGAGCAAGAAAGGAGGGCAGAGAAAGCATTTTAACGAACAGAACCCACCGAATCTTCACAGTGGAAAACGAGACGGAAATATACATAATTTCCTTTCTTCACAACCTACCACCTTTTCTTTTAATAAATCTTACTTCGACCCTCTTCCAATACAACACATTTTACTACCAGTTCATACGCGAATCTTGATACTTGCGCAATATCCTAAACCTAGCAATTTTAGTCCGATGACCCATGGCAGGTTAACTTTGGGTTGAGAGTCAGGGATGAATTATTTTCACGGTTTCAAAATGTTTGTTATACGAAATGGGTTACATCCATGAGCTGGACCAGGCGTAGGTAGTCTCGCAACCCAAGGTTAAAAGAAGGACAGTGGAACATTTCGAGAAGGTTGAATGAATTTTTTAGATCACGAAGGAGCAGCGGAGCGCGTTTTTAGAAGCAATTTTCTAAAAAGTGGATTTCTTGGCACAGTTCTTTGTGGCGGAAAGAAAGATCATTAGACCCTGAGCCTGAGCAGCATCGTCGTCCAATTTGAGAGTGATCCCATTTTCCCATTAGATGTTATACTAAAATAGAAGTGAAATGTGAAATATTTAGAGATGAAAACTTACTTGACGTGTCCACGTAAATTGGTGTCCAGGACACCTGAGCCGTAGTGAAAGTCGTTAAGGAAAGGACGAGTAGCGGAAGGAACGCCAAAGATGAAATTCCAAATCCAATTGAGAATGGAAGCCTCATTCCATTCAAATTAATCCGCATCACTCGCCACCACTCTTCCCGCATCTTCAGTCAATGAGAAAAAGAAACTTTCCCAGGATCCTGAAAACGTCATAGAAAAAATTCAGAATAAGACTTTTAATATTCAGTATGAAAGTATGTTAAAAACTCAAAGTAGTTCAGTTTCCCCACATCGGCTTAACCTCCACACTTTCTTCAAAGTTTCTTAAAAACAAAAACTTTTTCTTTCTCGAAGCGCCCAGTTTATTTACTTTTCCAAGTTAATTTATAGCAACAAAAGTTTTCAACACTACTAGAGGCACTTCAACAGCTTTCAATTAATTCCACCAAATTCCGTCTACGCAGAACCCGGCCATGTCAGTAGACAGTTTCAAGAGATTTTATCCTGACAGGTTGGACTTTTTTTTTATGTTTTCAAAGTGATCATGAAAAAGCTAAATGAGATTTTGTAATTCTAGGTCAAACGGGTGTGCTGGGGTTCTGAAAAGTAGCATGAGAGACCAGTTTAAAGCTAGGGACCAAAAGTAGGTCAACAACTTTAACCTTTAAGCTCTCTTGGGGATGAGATCTAATGTCAGAGTTCATCACGAGGATAAAACAATACACGATCCCTTGTTCCTTAACTTCTCAAGTTTAAGGAAGATATCATGACGTACTTTGAAGACTTTTTAGTTATAAAGTTGTGCTCCTATGGAACCTACTAAAGAACTTTTCGTTAACTTTAATTCCCAGCACCCTGGATTGAAAATTTTGGGAATTTACTAATTTGATGGTAAAAGTACTCTTCTACAACTGGAACGTAAATAAAGTTCATCTAATTAAGGCTTATTCATCTGGCTCTGTTTTATTTAGAATTCCATTTTGTTGCGCTGTTTCAAATGCTAGAAACAATTAATTAGTAGTGTAGTTTATTCAAAATTTAAATGAATTTCTTCGTCCTATTAAATGTTTTCCAGGATTTGTCCTTGTATCCTTGACTAGTAGGTTCATTTATTTCATAAAATATTTTAACAATGACGAAATGAAACCATAAAAGATAGGAATTTGGGTTTCAAGCTAGAGATCCGGTGGAAAGACAATGTGACAACGATGCTCCAAGGTAAAAGAATACCCCGCCCAACGGAAATGTTGGGGAGACTCGACAACCTGGACTGGAACCGAGAGCCGGTCAAATGCCCGATCCCCGGTAGATACAAGATTGTAGGCACTGATATGCTTAAAGCATGTCAGCTTACGCCAAACGTAAAACTTCTAAACTACAGCTCCAAAACTCTAACGAAACAGCGATTGCCGATCGGCCAGCGGATGCGAAGGGTGCCCTGTCTGTACTCGCTCAACAACTTTCTCCGAATTATCCTTGGAACTTATTGACAACAATTGTCATTATAATATTTCCAATTATTTGAACAATAATGCTTAATTGAGTTTCCAATGACAAGTTTCACTTTTCACTGTAGCATCCAAAGTTTCAATTTATTTCACCGCCTCAAGGTGACTTTCCAATTTATCAATTTAGAAATTATATAATCGAGTTAATTACTCCATTGTATTAATTTTAGTGTAATTTCCAATAAGTATAAAATCATCAATAACGTAGATGGAGTCATATCACTTTTGGTCTGAACATGGAGAAAGGAATTTTGGTATTTCTGTGTTTGTTAGCGGTTGTTGTCCTCACGAATTTGCAAGGTAAGTACATACATACAAATAATTTAGATACAGGATCCTTAGGTAGAGAAAATGAACTTAAGAAGCTTATCGAACTTTTAAATGGTATAAAATATTACAGGTGCAAACGGTGTGGCTCCGAAGGAGGAGAAGCTGGGCCTGAACGAGAAACTGGTTGTTGACGCCGGAGATCCGGAGAAAAGAAACAAGCGCTGTGAAGATGGGTGTGAAGATGGTCCTTCTGCAAGTTCTAAGGGTGCACCGATATCACTACCAGGAGTAATAAAACCGCCGGGTAAACCCAAGCCACCACCAGCTTCGCCTAGAGGAGGGCCACCACCAGCTTCGCATAAAGGAGGGCCACCACCAGCTTCGCATAAAGCGCCGCTAAGTAGCAGAGGTGGTGGCGGAGGCGGTGGAAGTGGAATTAGCTGCCAATGCGATTGCGATGGACTACCATTATTTTAAATCATTATGATTTACTTACTTAGTGTACGAGTTACTAAAAATTTCTGGCAGTGAATAAAAAATTAACTCTTAATAATATTGAATATGACGTATGATTTGTCAAGGATTGATGACGAGAAGATCGCCATTCCTTCACCTTTATTAAAGTGAGCAAACTCCCAATTAAAGCCCTTTAAAGAACTTTAGTAGCTAAGTGAACCACGAATTGGAGGAATTATCTGCAAAAGTGTCAAAGTCACCACCATTTTTATTTGGTCACAGTTTCAGGGCGGACAAATTTAATTCTTAAACTGACCATGTTCCAGTTCAGTATTAGATAGGTAGGAAATATGATTTTGATCGAAGGATCGATTGAAATGGCGAAATTTCTCAGAAACTATACAGAGCTTTTAAAAGCGTGTACGACTTCTCCGCTTTCCCTTATTATTTTTATTTCGGTTTCAAAAACTGGAAACAAGATTGGCCAATCTAAGTACATCGCGTGAGTCCTATCTGACCAGAATATAGTTCTAGATTCTAAAATCCAGAAATTTTGTTTCCAGTTTCTCAGAAAACCGAAACGAAGAAAGAGAAAGCGGAGAAAGTTGAACACGCTTTAAAAACCTCTCTGTATAAACATTGGAACCTAAATCAAACATATACCTACTGTTAATTTCTGAAATTTTGGTTTTTGAATTGGGTAAAGAGTTTCTCAGTTAATAAGTTGTGTGTAAGCAGCCTGCATATTTAATTGAATACGTCGATAGGGAAGATTAGAGTGAATTCTTAAGCTGAATGATCCAATTATCCGGGTCAGTATTTAGGCCATTCTGTATGGGAACTTGAGGCGAATAACTTTTTCGTGAATTATTCAATGTGTCCACATAATTTTAATACAACTTACTAAAGGTATGTCCCTGGAAATTAGAGAAACAATTTCCCTTTCGATAGTAATGCTTTTAACAATGCTTTAATTTCTCTTACTCAATGACAACTTTTCCTTTTGTTTAAGTTTAGAATGATTTAATTGAATGCAACTAACAAATTGAATTTAATTTCAATAAACTAATTGTTGTTCTCTCTATTGTTGTTTCAATAGGATCATTGTAGTTCCCGAATTTAGGTCAACTCCGTTTGATATAAAACTGAACACAGAAACCAATATTTCTATTCGCAGTCTGGTAACAGCTATAATGGAGAAAGGAAATTTGATTCTACTACTATGGGTGTCTTTGGTTGGCGTCGCACTTGGTGAGATATTATAATTTATATTACAACTAATATCGCTTTAAGTCTTCAAATTGTTACAGGCATAACAGCCGTGGAAGGTACAAGTGCTATAAATGGGCAGACGAAACTGAGGGATAGGACCCTTCCTGTCGACAACAGCGATATTGACCCTGAAACGAGAAAGAAGCGCTGCGAGGATGGATGTGAAGATGGTCCTTCTGCAAGTTCTAAGGGTGCACCGATTCACCCAATACCAGGACCAGGAGTAATA
>JABASL010000526.1:2395-16393 GCA_019775825.1 Neanura muscorum | reverse complement strand
AACGAGGGGTTCGATTTTTGAGTTATTTGCGTCTCCTATTTGGAGGCGAAATGCTCAATTTAGAATAAAAGAGGTCAAAGGACCTTGTTTGGTATTTGGGCACGAATTGCCCGATATTCATAAGGAATTGATTGTCCGTTGACAATAATTTCCCGAACAAATAAAATCTTTAATTTTAATATATCTTAAAATTGAAAAACTGAAAAGTATAAGGTTACATGAACCAGAACATGATACATGAACAAGAATTTGAACACTTTAGAATTAATGTAAGCTTTGTAATATTTGTAAAAACTGGAGATTGTTTAAATATTTGTGTATGTAAAATGTGTCAAGTGGAATGAATGATGCCATTTCATTTAATAGTACCACAGAAATGGATGAAATCTTGGAATGGGAGAATTTTGATCTGAAAGCACCACTTCCTGTGATCACAAACAGGTTGAGGTGTATTCGAAGAGGAGTAAAGAGATGATTATTTTTTTAGGGTTATTTGTGGTTAATAGTTGTTGAGGTGCATGGTTAGGTGATCCTGTTAATGGGTGTGATGCTTAATAAGTTTTATTTGGTTCAATGAGGTGTTCATTGTTGCTTAATCTTGATTACAAATCCTAATTTGTGAGACAGTCTGAGGGAAAAGCGGAAGGGAGGATATGCTGGACATGAGCAGTGTGGCCCAAAACAGTGCGTGTACCCTTCGGATTCTTAAAACTTGCATTCAATCGTCAACAAATTTTGAAAGTACAAAGTGTTCGTGAGGGATGCGTTTTGTTGTTAGTAGAGTAGCGAGGGATGATGATGCTTTTGCGAGGATTTCTTCACCCTCGAGCAATTCTTTCACTCACGGACACAAAGCTCAAGGGTTATATAAACCTTCCGTCAGCTATTCAAAATATACATAAAAATATTAGGATTTCTTTGGGAAATTAAAAATGACACCAACTATTTTTAACAGTAATCTCTCATCTTTTAATACATCATTTAATAAAGTTATGCTAAAATTATTTATCAAAATTAAGTAAAAATGTTATTACAAACAGCAAGATTCGATTAATTCGATTAATTTATTTGACTTTAAGAAAGGTCAATGTGACAATGCGAAGGCAAAGTTCGAAGATGGGCCAGATCGGTCTACCCCTTCCATGTCAACAGGTCACATGTCCAGTATAAGGGGCCATTGACCCATTGATAGGATATTTAATCACCCACCCCTCCCTCGATGTGGACGTCAACACTTACCCAATTAGGATTTCTTTGGGAAATTAAAAATGACACCAACTATTTTTAACAGTATCTCTCATCTTTTAATACATCATTTAATAAAGTTATGCTAAAATTATTTATCAAAATTAAGTAAAAATGTTATTACAAACAGCAAGATATTAATTCGATTAATTTATTTCACTTTAAGAAAGGTCAATGTGACCATGTGAAGCAAAATTCGAAGATGGGCCAGATCGGTCCACCCCTTACATGTCAACAGCTCACATGTCCAGTATAAGGGGCCATTGATCCATTGATAGGATATTTAATCACCCACCCCTCCCTCGATGTGGACGTCAACACTTACCAAAAAATTTATTGACAAGCGCAAGTTTTAAATTATTATCAGACGAAATATTTACAGAAAGTCAAATCGAGAATTCATAAGTTTCTCTTCAGCTCGAGTTCTGGTTGAACTTCCACCAGTCCTTTTTTTAGACTTTGAAACAATGATGATAGGAAAGGCTTAGGAGTGTACTTTGAACCTCATCCTGATCCATTCTGAGAGGACCGCGCCCTTGCCCTCCAAGGCTTGCCATCACTTTGTTAAACATAATCGCAAAAAGTAAAAACTAATTATTGCGTGGACGTCAACAGCAAAAACTAATTATTGCGTGGACGTCAACAGCAAGGCGTATATACCCACGTACTGCACCCACATATGTCAACATCCCCTTCTACCACCTACCCACTCTCGCTGTGTACGTCAACTTTGAATGACGCCCAAAGGCTATAAAGGGACCCGAATACTTGTGTAGACCCTAAGTCCGCGGTTTTTGTCTGTTGTTGAGGGGGATGAAATTCCTGTATTGTTGAACACCTGTGCCTAGAGCATCCACCTAAAAGACATCTTACGTTTAGTATCAATTGAGAAGTGACCATGGTCAGGTGGGTCCACGCAGGTCAACAATCAATCTACGCATAACAATTGGGCTCCTAGTCCAACAAAGTAATTCACTTCCTAACCGCACATTCCAACGTGTCAACAATTTTTTACTTACACAATGGAATTCACGATTCGCATTCCATCGTCCTCCCTCACCCTCCCCCACAATAGTCCCACCATCCTGCTACTCGTGTCAACCCACCTCCAGTGTCAGTGCCACCAATCAAGTGTCAAACTCTACTGAAGGGAACAATAGGACTCACGCCCCACTACCATGGCCCACCACCAGCCGCACTATTACTATTGGCCCTGGGTCACCTCTCTCTTCCTTCTGTTCACATTCCGGTCCCATGGGAACGTAACTCGTGAACTTATACTGGATGTCACGGAGAACATACCGGAAGGGACGTTAATTGGGACCATAACAGGTCCGTCCCCACCTTACCTTATTGTTGGAACAGACACAACGGATCTGGTCATTGATCAGAGTAATGGTGAGATTCGGACGAAAGTGAAGTTGGACCGTGAGGTTCGTGACCTCTACTCTTTTGTGGCAATTCCACTAAATGGTGAAGGTGTCCGTGTGTCTGTCCGCGTGAGTGATATCAATGATTATAGCCCTGCCTTTGCTTCTCCTGTGATGAACGTTGAATTTCCGGAAAATACACCTCGGGATGTCAAGCGAACGCTTCAACCAGCACGAGACAAGGACTTGGGACTCTTCAACACGCAGCGATATGTCATATCCGGAGGCAATGTTAACAATGCCTTTCGACTAGCTTCCCACCGCGAGCGTGATGGTGTCCTGTACTTGGACTTACAAGTCAACGGTTTTCTAGACCGTGAAACAACTCCATTCTATAATCTTGTCATTGATGCCTACGATGGCGGAGTACCACCATTGAAGCGTTCCATGACAGTCCACGTGACCTTGATTGACCTTAATGACAATAGCCCAATATTTAACCAGTCCAGATACTTTGCCACAATCGCCGAGAATGTTACTACTGGAACTGCGGTTCTCCAAGTTTTTGCCACGGATACAGGTATGAATGAATAAGACTTTAATAATTCAATATTATATTATTAATAATCTTTCGACGACGTAATTAATTATTCTATTCGACAATAATCAGTGGCTCCTCGTCCATTGCTTCAAGGGTAAATAAGGTTAAAGGGTAAATATCAAACCCAGAGGCAAATATTTTCGAATAAATTCTGCTGGACAAGTTTAAATTCATCCTTACGTTTAGACAAGTGAAGGCAATTGTTGATGAGGGAATCTGAAGACATTGTTTTATTCTAGATGCCGGGGTCAATGGTCAAGTATCCTATGCCATAAATCGGAGACAGACGGACAAAGATTCGTATTTTAATGTTGACCCTTCTTCGGGTGTGATTTCGGTCAACCGTCCCCTGGACTTTGAAACCAAAGAAGTACATGAATTGGTCGTCATTGCTCGGGATGGAGGCCTTCAACCGTTGGAAACAACTGTTTTTGTATCCATTCGCGTCTTGGATATTAGCGATCACCAACCAACTATCTCATTAGTATTTTTAACCAAAGAAGGGGGAGCACGGGTCAGTGAGGGTGCCCATCCTGGAGAATTTGTGGCTCGTGTTAGTGTGAGTGACCCGGACGATAGGTCAAGTGGAGGTCAAGACTACTCGGGGGTAAATCTGAAATTAATCTCCGGAGGAAGGGGTCACTTCCAGTTGGAGAAGCGTAGTGAAGGTGTTTACTTAATGATTGCTCCCCGTGCAGTTATTGACCGTGAAAAGTTCCCAGAATATGCTCTGACCCTGGTGGCCACTGACCCAATGATTCCTACCTTAAATGCTTCAGTGACCGTTCGGATTGTAATCGAAGATGAGAATGACTCAGAACCCATGTTTAGTGACAGTGAATTTTATGGGAGTGTTGACGAAGTTGCGGAGAGTGGTACTTCGGTCATGACCGTGTACGCTACAGATGCAGATGAAGGCATGAATTCAGTGATACGTTATGAACTACAACCTGTGAAGGGGTCCCACTCAGATTGGTTTAAAATCGATCCAGTCACGGGTATTATTTCAACACAGGGTCAAGTTGACTGTGAGAAAGAATCAATGCCGCGCGTGACCGTTGTAGCCACGGACGGTGGTAATCCACCGTTGTCCAGCAGTGCCACGGTGTTCATTCAAGTTCGAAATATCAACGACAACGAACCTGTTTTTGATCATAGTTTTTACAATGTTTCGGTTTCCGAGGATGCGCCGCTCGGGAAATGTATTCTAAAGGTAAAGTAAATCATTTTATGCCTCTAAATTTGCCACGTTTTGCATTCATTTTAAAATTTGCCGCTTTTTTGCATTTTTTTTAAAAGTTTGCCACAGCCACTTGACTCACTTTTCGTCCAGTTTTTGAAAATCCCGCTACAATTCAGGCTACAATTTGTTTTTCGAGTGAGGTAGCGTACTTAAAAGCCGACAAAGGGTACTATTAGAGTCCTTTGCTGCAGCCACAGTCCTTGAAAAATCTCGCATCTTAAATTTTATTGTACCCAATTTTCATGTTTTTCGTGGTGGTAGGTAGTATCCATTTCAATTTTTAGAAAAGGTGTGAAATATTTTTGAAAATGTTCCTCAACATTGAAATTTTATTCCGTACCTGAATTATACCAACTTTTGTTTCCCATAATTTCTTTTAGAACGCATTACTCTAAAAATTCTTGAGCCAAATAATGACAGATCGTTAAAAAGTTTACATTTGACTTACACCGCTAGAATTGCTATGCGGCTTCACTTTCTTTGAACCTTAATTTGAGGACAATCAAAGTCATTTTGTGGTTGGTTGTTTTTGCGGCGGGTAATAATTTGAATCGGGTAGGTTTTTTAGTTTTAAAAGTGACTCCGCTTGTGACATTTGGAGTACATTTTTGAATCCATTTTTTTCAAGGGCCCCTCCCCCTTAGCTAAACTTAAGGGGGTGGGGCACTTGAAGTTCTTGAAATCATCATTTTTACGTAGTACCTTGGATCTTCCCATTATTATTTGTCTTCCCTTTTGTCCCGTCGTCGGCTCAATTTGGAAGCATCGCTTCGATGGCTCCGCTGGTGGATCGGAGCCAAAAGGAAACGGTGTAATAAGGGCTCATGAGGACTTACGAAGAGATGATTATTTACTAAAGGGCTTCTACTCCTGTTCTACTCGACCTTTCCCTCTTTCCAAATGTCCTTTCACAAGTCAGGAGGTCAAGTGAGGCAGAATGGAATTTTTGGTCTAACCAGTGCCCTTCGGGGTCCAGGTCATCCAACAATATTCTAATGGACATTTTTAAACTTACTTCCACACGCTTTCAGAGCCCTTATAGGGCCTTGACCCCCAGATTCTGGTTGTAGAGCGGCGAACTTTGGATTCTTGCAAAGTTGAGTTGGTTGAGTTGTTGTTGCGCAGGGCCCCTTGGGTGGTTGTTACGCTGAGCCCCTTATTTCTAGCATGCTAGCTAGCAAAGTTGTCCTATGAATTTAGATAAAATCCGTTAGCATCATTCTTCGTATGCATTTGTTTCCATGCATATAATTTGTCTCAGATGTTTGGAAGAATTGCCTTGAGAAGGAAAGGGCCCTTAAGTGCTTTGGTTTTTGAACGTTTTGTTGTTCGAGGTTCATGCTAGGAGTCATGTTGTTGAGGTTGAGACATTGCCTAAGGGCTTCTCTACTTTTCTCTGATTGTTGGGCTGCTGAACGTAAGGATAACTTCCAGAGTTCAAGCAATGGACCCCTCAAGGGCCTTTGTAAGGACCAGATGGACTTACCTGACTATTATTATCCCTTCTTCTAAATTTCTCATTAGCAAGTTCAAAAATTCCTTTCTCACCTGAAGCCTTTTTGCTCCAATTGTGTAGTAGAGTGATGCTACCCTAAAAATCAACTTTTTGTCTTTACTCTCTCTCTCTCTCTTTCTCTCTCAGGTGGCAATCCTTTGGCCCTTAAGGGACGACAGCCCAAGTGGAATAGAAAGGGCCTTAGTTATAATTTTGAGAATGAGAGTGTTAATTAGTCTAAAAAGTGTGATGTTTAATGTTTCGAAAGGTAGGATGACAAAATTTGGTGTTGGTTGAGTTGTACATTCCGGTCATCGTGAGGATGAATGTAGGAGTTGCAAAGAGATAGATTCGTTTATATGTTGAGTCATGCGCAGCCGATTAAATTATTATGGGATGCGACGTTATTTTTTTATTCTTTGTATGTTGATTGTATGGATTTTGAATTAGCTTGCAGAATGTATCAAAGAGAGGGAGGGCACACACAGGCAAATGACTCGAGGAGATAATTTTTTTGCAATTGTGCTACAACCTACCTTCAACTTTCATACAGACGAAGAACGAAGCTACTCTGATTAGAGTATTATTCTCAAACACCTTACCTGTCAAAAAGGGATAGGAGTAGACATTTCCAATGAGATTTAATCGTAATCTGATTTTAATCAACTTTATTTAGGCCGATTAGTGGAGTTTTCCGCCGATTCATCTAATTTGTAGGTCCATTTTTACATTCACAGTGTTTTATCGGTCGGCCGATTACAGGGTTGATCCAGCTAGTGGATTTTTTCCTCTACGGATCGCGTAAAAACTCAGGGTAGGTCTGCTGATCGGCTTGTAAACGTAAGTTTGAATCTACTGATAGGCGTATAAACTTAGAGTAGGAATAATAGTACGCTGACAAATGTAGGGTAGTTAAACTAATCGGCCGATTAATAAAGTTTTATCATCATCTACATTACTTTAATAACGAGATGTCTCATGCTATCATAAATATTGTCCTTAAGTACGCATGAAAGTTATACAAAAACAAAATATAAATGGTAAGACTCATAAATTGAAAAAAAGAAGTTTCGGAGGCCTGTTTTACGTTTTAATTTTATGTGCGTTTTTCGGTTGCATTCGCAGGTTTAGGTTTAGGTTTACCTGTTAAGAAATCACACCTCGATTTTAATCGGCTGAGTTTTAGGTTTCGATAAAGTCGATAAAAATCAAAATGGTGATCCATGTAGGAAGAGTGCTTGTTTGATGTCTGTCTTCTTCTTTGGGACTTGGAGAAGATGAGACGGCAGAAAAGAAAGGGAAAAAAAGAAATTCCCACAAAGTCTCTGCCCTCTTCGACCGAACTTCTTTTCTTTCTTCGAGAAAAGTAAAAAAGAAGTTTCGGATGCCTGTTTTACGTTTTAATTTTATGTGCGTTTTTCGGTTGCATTCGCAGGTTTAGGTTTAGGTTTACCTGTTAAGAAATCACTCCCCGATTTTAATCGGGTGAGTTTTAGGTTTCGATAAAGTCGATAAAAATTAAAATGGTGATGCATGTAGGAAGAGTGCTTGTTTGGTGTCTGTCTTCTTCTTTGGGACTTGGAGAAGATGAGACGGCAGAAAAAAAAGGAAAAAAAAAGAAATTCCCACAAAGTCTCTGCCCTCTTCGACCGAACTTCTTTTCTTTCTTCGAGAAAAGGAACAATTTTTTCTGTGGGTAGGGGCAACCATTGTTTCTAATTTTTATGTTTTCATCGTTTTCCTGGACACAATAGAATTATATGTTCTGACTCTCCAATTTTATTGTTCCTGCCAAGTCGCCATCTCCATTAGAAGAATTTAGCTCAAGACCTAAAAAGGCGCCAATCCATTTTTGAAATTTTTTTTTACTTTTACTCCCACACTAAATTTTCTCATACTCACACTACTACTCATTTATCCAACAAAAATGTCCTAAATTCAATTTAAAAATTGAAATATCCGCTTAATATAATTTTTATACCATTTTGCTCCACCTTTAGTAACCCTAAATTAAATTTATTTTGCAGTAGCGAAATGGATTTTAAATTTTGAATTGCGCGGCTGATTTTTTTTGTCTGGTTTGTAGCTTCGTAGTTCTTTTAAAAGCCTGGTGAAAGGGTTAATAATAATTTTTTTGTCCGGTTGTTATTGGTTAGTTAGAGGAAGGACTAATTATAGGCCATTTTTATGACTTTTAGGAATGATGTTCATTTGGTACAAAAAAAAAGTCGTTAGAGCAAACCTTCCACAAATTTTCTATTGTTCTTTCCACAGAGACACCCATAAAATTTTTTCTCTAAATCGGATGGCAAATTCCTGTTGTACCCTTTGCAAATTTTTTGTGCGTTTCAGTAAAATTTTGCAAACCGTATTTGAACCTGCACGTAATCTAAACAGTTGTGAAATAATAGGAAAAAGGGAGAGTCATTTGTAAGTTTTTGAAAATTTACGAGTGACAAATGACAAGGTTTTATGAATCGTTTTTGCTTTGTTTTGCAAAATTCCAAAAGACTTCGCATAAATAAAGTAGTACTTTAAGTACTTAGGTTCCCTTTACTTTTTCATCCCTTTATGCTACATTGCCTTAAAAAAAACTTAAAACTGGTTCTTGCTCTTGTTTAACTACCTTTCTTCAATGTCTCTTTCATTTTCCAGTGTAATAAAATTACTACATCCCGTCTTTATCAGCAGGAATCTGCAAAAATATGTTTTTGCGAACGTAAAATCTGTCCAATTCACAATTCTTTTCCAATTTTTTCCAAATTTTTGCACGTGAAAATCATTACAACATTTTTATTATGCACCTTAAAACAGTATATTCTCAGAATATCGATATTTGAAATTGTTAATTATTTTCCACCATTAAAATTCTTTACTAAAGTTACGCGTGGGCCAATGAAAGCAAGCGGCAAATCAAAATTTATGATTAAATTGCATGAAAATTAACAAACAAGTTCACTATTCTCATCGAAAATTTGTCTAAGTTCCTGTGGAATTTAAGATTTTCTAATGAATTTTAAGAAGTATATTTTACAAATCAATGATTCTCGTTTCTGCGTACTTAACAAACAAGTTCACTATTCTCATCGAAAATTTGTCTAAGTTCCTGTGGAATTTAAGATTTTCTAATGAATTTTAAGAAGTATATTTTACAAATCAATGGTTCTCGTTTCTGCGTACCGAATGCACTTTTCGGCTGAGTTGCACTTTAGGTCTCGAGTTTTCAAGCGGTTGGCGGCGGCGGCGGTGGGGTTGTCCACTGCGGCTAATTTTTATTATGCTAACTCCAAGGTCCAAATGTCTATTTGGGGACGGAGACGCGCGAAAAATACAAACGAAAATTAGGTTAACCCTTACTCTTAAACCCAAAGTGACCAACAGGGAAATTTTTGAGGACAGAGTATTCCATTGGAGTTAGCGTAATAAAAATTAGCCGCTGCGGTCAACCCCTAAAAATTAGCCGCAGTGGACAACCCAGCCCACTTTTCTTACCGTTTTGTATTAAAAAAAATCGTAACAAAGCAAATCAGTTTAGGCAAAACGTGTACAAATTTTCATGATTTTTTGTTAATCATTTGGATACGTGTTTCCGTTTTGCAGAGACTGACAGGTGTCCCCCGAATTTCTCGCTATGATGAAGTTTAGAAAATTTTAGTAGGAAATTATTGGAATTGCCTGCTACTTTTTGTTCTATATAATCTAGGTTTTTGTTTCGTATAATTTTAAAAAAGATTTTGAGTTGAGCAGTAGTGTTTTAAAATAATTGAGAGTGTAATCCTTAGGAGATTTGTATTGATTGGATTAAAATTGAACCTTCGGATCATACCGGGTTTCTTATACAATTTATAATAATGGTGGATCTCAAGGAACGATTGGGTTTCGAAGAAAAAAATTGGAAGAAGGTGATGATATCATTTGGAATTGTTTTTCCTTCCTTGAGGTTTTTTTTTTAATTTTCCCTCCTTCCATCATCCTCTCTCTTCTTTCATTTTTCAATGTTCAAGGGAAAATATTTTCAAAGGGATGATTCTTGTTGAGCCTTGTATTTTGTTCATAAAGGTAGATAATAATGGTGGTAACACGAAATGGCTCCAAAATTTAAGTATAGGCTTCTCCTTTGCACGGAAAAGAAGACGAAGGATGTTGAAAAAGTGAAGAAGATTCTTGTGAAGTCAGTGTCTGAAGGTACTGGTTTTTCTAGACACTCCTCCTCCAGCCAAAATTACTGGGAGGGAAATAATATGGTGGGATTTTTAAACTACGTTCCACCCTGGTTCCACCAAATATTCTCAATACTTATCGACAACTTTTAAAAATGTCTCAGGGAATGTTGAAGGGAAACAAAAGTTTTTAGTTACGATGTTTCAAAATGACATAACTGAAGAGCAATGGAGAAAAGGGTTAACTAATAAAAATTATCTCAAAATTGTTTTATATCCTACTACGTTCCGGCCCAGTGCTTTCCCTTCAACAGCGTGGGAAAATTTCAATGGAGTAATTGTTATGATGATGGGATATGGGAGGGCATCTTCTATGAAAAATATGATCAACTTAACTTTCCTTTGTTTTAAATAAGATCAACATTGTCGTATGAAATTTATACAAGGTGGGTACAAAGTCAGTGTATGGGTGAAAGCTTAAGTAAAGTCTTTACGGGAAGTTGGCAAACGTTATGACAAACCACATGGGGAAATTTCACCATCGAACTTATAGGAAATAACACATAAACTTTTTGCCAGTCACGTGGAGAAATACTCATATCTTAACGCCTTCCGGGAACTTAACTCGTAGATTCATTACGCAATATTTGTTTTCAATACAATAGGGAAAATGGCTCGAGATTATGGGAAATTACGGGAATATGGAAACATTATGGGTTATTAGGGGAATATGGAAAAATGACGGGATATTAGGGGAATATGGAAAAATTATGGGAAATTCGGGGAATATGGAAAAATCATGGGAAATTGGGGGAATATGGAAAAATTAATATGGGCAACTATGTTGTATTATACGTAAATTTTTGCCAATACGTTCAGGCGAGTGACATCTGTCATAAAATCTTATACGTAAAATAAAATCCACGTTTTCCCCCAAAGGTTCAAGCTTTTTGTACGTTTTGGCTTTTTTGTGTACTAAAATATGATTCTAGGAAACTTGGACAAATGCATGGATAGGGTTGAACTCATCCTGTATGTTGGAACGACATTTTTAAGTAATTAGCCCCACAATTGCTGATTGCTTGTCTGAAGAATTTTGGCACGGCAATCATGCCAGTTTGCCACTTTCAAACTAACCTTCCCTTATTAAACCTGAAACTGAGCTTATCAGAGTTAAAAGTACATTAAAAACTTTAATTGGTCGTTGATTGATTTAATTGAGATTTAGCCATTACTTTTTATTGACAATAATTATTCATGCAATCAATTTGATGGACTCTCTCCTAATGTTTTTAAATGTTTTTCAGAATTTTGTTCAACATTTTTCGAACTCATGACATTAATTCTCGTGTTTCGCTTAGTTTGAAATAAAAATTCAAAATTTTCAGGTTAGTCAATGAAATTTTTTTATAAGCCGTTTATGTTGCAACTCTTGATTTTGTGTGTCCCTACAAGGCGAAAGGGCCCCAGTCCCTTGGAATCTCCAACGAAGAAACGTATTCCTCCCCTGGTGCTTAAATGCTTGTCCGCTGAAAGATTTATCCCCTTCGAATTTTTTAACAACCCTTTTTCCCAGTTTGTCTGGAAGACGCGTGCGCGTTGCCAACAGAGGTCGAGATATGACCTCAGCAAGGCCCTATAATTTATAATCAGTATAATTACTTGTGGTCTGACGCTAGCGTTAAAGGTCAATACAATTGGGCATGTCAACTAGGGGTTAATCGTAGTTAATTCTGGTACTCAACTATTAATTTGGTTCACACTTTCCTTTTTTACACGATATTGTTAAGCTTTTCTTCTCCAACAGGCTGAATTTTTCAGCACGGTTTTGGACCTTTTTTTGCACGGTGTTAAAGTTGTTGGCACGGCTTTGGAGTTTTTTGCATGGTGTTAAACGGTTTTACCATGTTTTGCAGGGTGTTGTATATGTTTGTTATTTTTAGCGTGTTTGATGACATCTTTGTCCCTGTGCGTTTTGATGATTGAGGCGGACAGACGGACACACACGCGACCTCACTTTCACTTCTTGGAACGCCGTGTCATGTCTCATGTCATGTGTCATTGACGAGGCAGAGTAGGATAGTTACCTCCCTTTTCGTCCCATCTAAGGCTTCATCCAATCAATCAATCCTTGACTTGACACCATGCCAAGAGATCTATTAAATCAATAAGTAAAAATTCTAATCAAGTTTCCATTCTTCTTTCAATTGGCATAAGTCGATAAGTGGGTAGATTTCAGGTTGAGAACAAAAACATTTACACGCCCGTTTTATCATAATTCCTACATTTCCGATATATTTTTATTACATTCATTCAACATTTCGCTCCTTGGTTCGTTGGTATTTTTAAACCAAACAAGCCACATTCTAGAATCGGAACATTCCCCATTCGATCCTAGAAGCGGGCTTGTTTGGACAGGGTTATGTTTAGGTTTAGGTTAAAAGTAAAATCGT
This sequence comes from Neanura muscorum, assembly GCA_019775825.1. Lineage (NCBI taxonomy): Eukaryota > Metazoa > Arthropoda > Collembola > Poduromorpha > Neanuridae > Neanura > Neanura muscorum. The sequence continues at coordinate 3,826 of JABASL010000526.1, read as the reverse complement.
GAATTAATTATGAATTGAAGGATAAAGCTCATTTGACATGTATTAAAATCGTTCAACTAAATTTTAATAATGATGTGCAAATTAAAGTTTGTATTTAACGGTTTTCTAAAACTGCGGTTTCGTTTCCGCAATAATTTAGATGGAGATCCTTTTGAATTTTTTCACGCTCCCTTTAACGGTTTTTATAATGAAAAAAGACGACAGATTACATTCGAACAATTATTCAAAGTGAAATATTTTAATCACACTACACTTCACAATATTACAAATTTTACTTACACATCTCTTAAATTAGCTCAAATTATAATTAACTTTTCAAAAAAACTGAAACATGTTCACATGACTCGTGCAGTTTTCATGATCAGAGGTTGGCATTGGTTAACGTTTTAAATTATGCCGCCGTTTCTATCGGTTAAAATTATTAAAATTTTGAGACATAATTCTAGGGTTAGGGTTAGTTTTGATGTGAACCAGAAGCTCTACTTGATTTTTATTTTTGATATAAACTGCGCAGAAGTCATAATTATAAACTACGATAGTAATAGAAATCGTACCTTATTTTTACAGGAATTTTTAGTTTTTTTTTAAATTTAAGCGGCAAGATATTTTATAAATTCTTGCCCGAGGCTGTGGCTTTCTTAAAGATTGACCAAATGGCATCAACTGCCGCACCTTCCTACACGATTGGCTACAAGCTCATTGATTTTGCTTTGTTTCTCTGGCCCTGCGCTTATTGAATACATAAACACATTTTTAGGTAAGTTATTATAAAAAGTAGGACTCCAATTTTAAAAAACTAGAGGCTGTAGGTGGATCAACTAAGGTGTGCTACACCCCATAACCTCGGGGGCTCCCGGGATCATCATTTTGAAATGCAGTCCTCAGCATACATGACCTCGATTAGTTAAGTGCAAAAAACCGCCCGAGTGTTGACCCACTTCAAAATCCTTTCATCATTCATCCACAATTATGCATTTTTATGAATTATAAATTCTTAAAGTGTTTATGTATCTCCTCAAGTCAGTTGTGTAACGTAAACGAAAGCGATAGTTAACGATCCGTCAAAGTTTTTTGTTCAAAATTTTACAAATGAGGTTAACTTTTTTCTAACATTCGGAAATTAAACCTCGGGCATAATTTCTATTACCAACAAAACGATTCCACAGGTGGTTTTCTCACAAGAGTCACAAAAGCAATATTCTTGTTGCTTGAAATTCTACTAAATAATTAGCTAAATATTTTCACACTTTTTATTATCTTTAGTAACACTTTATTATCGGAATTTTGGAAGTTTTGCTTAAAGCTTTTTTTAATTACTGGATGTGCGCATGCGCCGACTTGAATTTTAAGTTTGACATTGATGTGTAGGTATTTGGTTAAGTTTTGTAGCAAATGTGTACAATATTTGTGTATGGGTTGATGATTTGTGAT
>JABASL010000525.1:0-16394 GCA_019775825.1 Neanura muscorum | reverse complement strand
ATATGCTTACAATTTACTGGTTTAGGGTTGAACCCTAAAACAGTAGTTTAGGGTCAAACGTCGGCATTGAGGGGCTAACTTTGAGGGGCCAACTTTTAGCGACCGTACTGGAAGTATCGATTCCAATTTCGACGGACACGGACCTCGGACGTCTCGGTTTTCAGTGACCCTTTGGTAATTCTGCCGCAGTTGCCTGGCTTCACACAGAATGACAGACGAGTTACACGATGAGGTAAAAAATAACTTTCTTAAACCTCCTGTTAAACTGGAAATAGATTCAATTGTGTTTTGTTTTTTACTGTTTATTGCGAATATTTTAGCCAGTGTAACAAAACTGCTCAAATAGCTAATACGTCTTTTCTGATTTTTAGACACAACAATTTGTAGCCGATGAAGTTAGCGCAATAGTCAAAGACACGATAGAAAAGACAATTGGAGGTCAGACGTATACGAACATCAAAGTAGGTCAATGGACATCAGGAGTTGTCGAAGGTTGTATTGCTGGACTTACATCCTTACATAAGCCATTCAAATATATCGGTAATTAAATTATATGGTTAAATAAGTTCGGGTATCGTTCCTTATCCAACTTGTTTTGTCGTAAATGACAGTATAGAGTAACTGCTTTATTCTACTAGCGTCCGGGAGCAAGTGAAGTTAAATTAGTTCCCTCAGTAAGGGATAGGGAACTAATTCGATTTTGCAAAAAAGTTTGCAAGTTTTTCGGAATCGTTTTGCATTCGTATACGAAAAAGCATGTTGGGTGGAACTTTGCTCTAACCGTGATTACGTAACTAACAGGATTATTTCAAACATTTTTAACTTTACGGCATCCTTGTAAAGTACGTATGTTTGTAATCCATTTACCAGTGAATTGTACGATTATGCAAAAGACGGGAGCTGGACTCTCACACTGCAAGCAGTTGCTACTGGGATAACACTACGGATGGGTAAAACATAACATTCATAACATCGGATGGGTAAATCACAACATTAGTAACATTTTTATTTGTTGGTTCAAGTTGCTGCACAGTGCGATGGGAGAATAAGTCGCTTTACTGTATTGTATCTGTGTTCGGCCTTCAAATATGATTTGTCAACCTTAGCATCCAAATTACCGCTTACTCGTTTTTAAAAGTGTACTTACTCCGTGACCAGTCATTACTACGAAGCAGAAATGTAATTACTGCTTGTAACCTCATTTGAGCCACTATAAATATAATCTAATGTTTAAACTAACTTTTAAACGCTTGTTTAATTACATTTATCAAATTGTTAATATCAGTTTCATTGTGTTTTTATTAACATAAATAATAATTCGCAAAGTACGTAAATCATTAACAAATCATAACCTATTAGCTAGTTTATTGTTATCAATCAGTCAAATTCGGTATACTGACTACTTTTTCTAGGGATAGATTGCTTTTCTTCTAGTTTTTTTCTGAAATTTTCGATTCCTAGAGCAATGGCATTAGACACTGCTTGGTCGGATTGCGGTTTTGGAATTTCCAGTCCGCGGCCGCTTCGTATCACCGTATGTGGAAGGCGGTGCTACTTCCGTTCCACGCCCACGTTCAAATTCCTTACTTGATGGATGCGTTGGAGCCGGAAGTTCATCTCGAATGGGTTCTATCCTTTGTGTTTGTGGGTATTGGGATGTTGGGAGTGGTTCATAGCTCCGTTTTGGCTGTGGCCTCACAAAGTTTTCATATTTTGGGGTTGAACTGCTAGAATGTTCCCCACCACTGCTGACATAATTCGACGGTGGACGAAATTCCGAGTTTCGATCCAGTCGTCGATCCTTCAACCACTTAGCGTNTTTGTGTTTGTGGGTATTGGGATGTTGGGAGTGGTTCATAGATCCGTTTTGGCTGTGGCCTCCCAAAGTTTTCATATTTTGGGGTTGAACTGCTAGAATGTTCCCCACCACTGCTGACATAATTCGACGGTGGACGAAATTCCGAGTTTCGATCCAGTCGTCGATCCTTCAACCACTTAGCGTCTAATTCATCAAAGTTTGTGGGCTGTGGACCGTAAACGCCAGGCTTTCCAAAATCCCACGCACGTAGGTCAACAGGTCGACTCAATTCTTCCTTAGCGTTCTTGTCTCCATCCGCTTTCTTCTCGGTTTCTTTCAATTTTATTTTTTCAGCCTCGTTTTCCTCCTCGTCCTCACTTTTCCTCTTCAGGCGGAAGTCCAGCTTTTGCTCTTTGTCTAGCTCTAATTTTTCTTAGCCGATCCTTCAATTGTGCCTTTTTTCCTTTTTTCTCTGTTTCAATTTTCTTTCTGGAGGCTGCCGTTTCTTCGCTGAGTTTCTTCAACTGTGCCAACTGTACAGCTCTCTGGTCGTCATCATTTGAAAATCCATAGTATCCAGTACCGTGCTCTCGAATCTCTGGAATGGAAGTAAATTAAAGGTAAACAATTATTTTCATTTCGGTATAGCTTCTAAAATACCCCGATAGGACCATTTTCTTTGTTTTCTTCCGTAGGCATTTTACTACTCCTGACTCGTGATGGGGAACCTGCCCCTTGGTATAACCATTTTAGTATATAACGTACAGAGCGACCATAGCAAGAAGAAATGTAACCGTCAAAACTTTAAGTCGAAGTGAAAGCATAGTAAGATAAGAACTCTACTTTCTCTAAAATACTCCCTCGACTTATTTGGATTGTTGGGCACTAGGATGAAGAGAAGGGACATTAAAGTCTCGAATCCCATCATCATTTTCCCTACCACTTTGCAGGACTGGTTTCTTATCAGAGCGAAGCCTCTTTTCCAGGCCCAAGAAGTAACTGAAACTGGAATAAGAACACTGTGGACTACTCGAGAATGAAAGTTTACAGGATAGCAGAAGCAGCTTCCTTCCTCTCACAGTAAAGGAACTAGAAATTATCAAGATTAGGACAAACTGCCAAGCAATTTTCCGCTTCCTTCTTGCTACCATCTCTTGTCCTCATTTCATTCTTACGCTAGCCAAGTACGTTAGCAAAGTCCCATCCTCGTAACTTTCGCCTTGACAAGCCCATTTTCTATCAATTCCACCCTTTATTACAAAGAGGAAGTTACGATTTTTTAGAATCAAGACCTCTTCCATCTCCATCTGTACTCAGGTTCAAGTTTATAAAAACTTTCCTAACATCTCACCTCACGTTCTGTTACCTGTCGCAGAGGGAAAGCGAGACACCGAAACTTTCCCAATTTCCGTCGATATCCCTTTTGGAAAACTGAAGCTGGCAAGAAAAGAAAGCCTGGGAAAGTATATTCTTTCCTAAGAAAGAAAAGAAATAAGGGACGTAAAAAAAGTACAAAGGGGGCTAAGAACGGAATGCGAAATGACTCTTGCAAGTTAGGAAAAGAGTCGACCTGGTTTTGGAGGAAGGTAGTCCCAACGGAGAGCTACATCATGACATCCAATATCCTTGCTCGCTCTCTCGTCCCATGGACACATTCATCTCAAATTGGATTTCCTCTTTTAACATACCCCCATGTTCCCCTTTCCCTTATTCCTTTCTCTTCATACTTGGATAGCGTCATTCGCCAGGAAGAAAGGAGTTCCCTTGCAACAGCGACTAACTTATACCTACCACATTTAATTGATGATTCCTTTGGTCAAGAGAAATCACTAGGCTCAACTCGTGACAAAAATTACAAAACCGAGTTTATACTTTTCATTCCGCTCTAGGTTTAAAGCTAGGTTCCACCAGTTCTTTCCCTTTGGGATAATCAATCGTTGACTCTTTACTAAGTTTAAAGCAGGGTATTGTATTGATTTCATTACTTGGTTTTAATAGTTCGAATAATCCAAACAAAATCGATGCAGCATCTTCAGAAGTTCCATTCAATTAAAAAAGATCAATTATCATTAATTCGGCAGATACGAAAAAGGACTTTTAGGAACGGATGCGTCATTCCAACTTTCTCTAACAGCACGAGAAGAACAAACAAGTACACATAACTAATCCATTAGACTTTCTTGAAATTAGCAAACTGCTGAGGAGGCCGAGCTAAAAACAGGAGTGAAGGATTTGTTTTGTATGTGTTTTCAAAAGAAAAGCTAACATAAATTCTCAAGTTGAAACCTCTAAAAAACACAAAACTTTTACTTTTAAGTTGAAGGAATTTTCCAGTAGAGTGGAGGAGGGAAGAGAAGCTGGGAGAAAGATAAGAGAAAGCCTAGAAGCGTACAATTTCTACAAAACCATTCTTTTTTCCTGCTATAGCCTCTTTGCATAATCTCTTCAAATACTCAAAAGATCCGAAAACAAGGACGTCCTGAAGAATAAAACCGACTAAAACGCTTCGCTTAGTAGAGAACAAAAGAGAGAAAGGAAGCAGGAAAATGACACTAAAAAAAAGAAAAGAAACTGACTTAGTAGTGAAAATACGGGCCGAACAAACACATGAATAAGAGGAGACATCCAAAGAAAATAAAAACAAATCTCAAGATTGCCAGTTTCCTATCCGTCACCACCAAGTTGTCACCAACATTATAAAGGACTCTGCTCCTTTATGGTTTCCCTTTTAAAATTCATTCTTAAGAAACTCCCAGACGAGAACCAGGAAACGATGAGAGAAAGTGTTATAAATCATGAAAAGAAAAAAGCCAGGGCTCGTCTTGTCCAATGGAGAGAAACGTAGTTACGGTTACGGAAATAAGAAAGAGTACAAAGAGCTAGAAAAACCAACATGACAAAGGAGGAGAAGAGACCCTGGGAAACAACTCAATTTACAGCTCAAACGCCTTTGAATCGGTACTTTCTCTTACTCAATTCGGTGGAAACAATTTTTTTTATTGAACAGCAGGATCAATGTGACCACACGACTGGGAGTGTCAGTTCAACACAAAACAAAGTACCCAAAAACCGAATTACCCTAACAAATTCTCTACTTTACAAAATACTTTCGATCGACTTTTGTTCTTTTCCCAGGAAGCTCCAGGAGTATAACAGAAAAACGTCACTGCAGATTACAATGTCTACTCACCAAATTAGCTATCGCAATATTTGATTCTACTCATGACATGACTAGAGCATTACTGTTCCTAGTGTTACTGCTAACTAACTGTACATAAATATTCTTTGACTTTGCGATTGACTTAAAGGGAAACAGTGAACTTTTCAAAGCTATAGCTAGAATTAATTTTTCGGCGCTAGACCATTTGATAAAACGCTGCCGATTCCCATTTCTAGTACAATTCCAGTGACATAATAAGTAATAAAGTAAAAATCGGGCGCCGTGGGTTCGAAATATCGAAGTAGAACATTCAGTGCAAGTAATGGCTTGAATCAAGGCGTTTGATGTACGTCAAGCGTCATTTTGTATTTTCCCGTTGAAAATGAGTAGAATACAATTGAATTAATGGTTTCACCAAGAAACGAAAACATAACACTCAACTTTTAACGAGAATGACCGCACATGCCCCTCCTACTGTTCCCACGGAAAACCAGTTAATCCTCCAAAGATCATCTCCATGATCTGAACCCAGGAAAATAAAACACTTTCTACCCAGGGAAATAGTGTAGTTGCAGAATTCATCGCTTACAAGTCGTTCAATTCTTTCTATCTAAACTGGATTTAATTTTATTAAATTCCTTTCCTTAATAATTATACCACTTTATAATTACATTCCTACTTCCGGTTCTCCGTTAATAGTAATAGCTTAGTTAATCTAGTAAAATCAACTATCAAATGATCGGGCCCAGATGCCAGATTCCCATTACTGGCTCTATTGTCAATTGGACTCGCTAAAGAAGGAGCAGCTGCAGGCCAATATGCGTCAGCTCTTAAGAGCTCTTAAAGCCATCCTGGGAACCATTTCATGCCTGATACATTGCCTCCTCCTGTTTCAATTCCTTGACAAATTGAACAGTAGAAGGCACATCTCGGAGCTATAAGAAATTGGAGACAGTTGGAAATTATGTTAGGACGATATTCAAGATCCATTTCATATCCACTTCAAACTCGATCTGGTTTCATCGAGTGTCCTCATCATATACACGAGATCACTTTCATCTCAAAGAATGGAAGATCAGACTGTGCCAGAAGGCCAGGGAAATGAGAGGGTGAGCCCAATAAACTCCCCTTGCAGAAGGAGTCCCTTGAATTGCAACAAGTTATACAGAACGCTAGGAGTTTAATGAACCATCAATCATTTAATTCCAGAAATGTTTTTGACTCCTTGAGAAAATAGACATTGAAAGCAAAACAGTGGAGACTCGCCCTCAATACCCCTTCCTCAACTAATCAGTATTTCAATTATTGTCTTTCCTTCTTTTGTATTCCATTCATTTCCTTCGTATTTGTCTTCAGTAGACAAAAGAAAAATGGGGGCTCTGTTGCGGAAGAGGGATGAGTCTCCTGTTGAATAGAGTCTCCTGGAAATCTGGATTCTGGAACAGTATCTGGCAGTCACGCAATGAAGCCGCCCAGGCCTGTGCTTCTACAACTTGACATTTGCCCTCTTTCGACTTCAATCTCCGTCTTAGATTCTCCTTGTCACTCATAAATTCTGCCCAACGACTTTGGTCAGTGGCGAGACTAGAGTTGGATGTAAAGGACCTACTGAGACTACTGATTACACTATCGGATTCTGGATTTCAGTTATCCCATGTCCAACCAAAACGCATAGCGGTTTCAATCGTAGTGCTGAATTTTAAATGCATCATTGAAACAAAGCCTTGACCGAATGTAATCCACCGGATCTCCTGATTCTTTAAGTTAATCGAGCTAAGAGACGTTTAAAATTCCAACGAGATCAGAGTGAAAGAGACAATGAACAATGGGGAGATGAGCGTGAGCTTAGAAACTAGAGAGGAACAACGAAAAGCAAAAGTGCTAAAAAGAAACTTCAAAACCATACGAGAGATGAGGAGAAAGGGGCGGAGATTACAGTGCAGTCGCCGTGAGTATTCGAGCGACAGTTGAATTTAGACGTCGCTCGTCGACAGTAGCCTGCAGTTTTTCTCGCTGAATTCGCAACTCATCAAATTTAACAGCGATTAACTAAAAATCAACATTAACCAGTGAACCTTTACCTTTCCTTAAACGTTTCCACGAGATAACCTTTCATATCTTTATCAAGGACTTTGCTCTGAAAACCACCCCCTTCTTATCAACCCCTTCAACTAATCTCAGGCCTTACAGTCGCTGTTAACCAATCCAATGGACACAGCGATTAGTGTCATTCACGATCTCGACTCCACTCCCAGTCAGAAGTAAACCAAGCTTGCATAAAACTTACAATCGGTTCATAACTTTGCAATATCTTCGAAAACTAACTGTAGAGAATTATGGGTCCTCCCAAACCATCCTCTGGAAAAATGTAGCAAATGTGAAATAAGTACAAACGAGCGACCAGAAAAAGTTTCTTGAATATTACACAAGTTGACATTGAAAGAGGCGAGTGAAGCACTCATGACAGTGTCACTGCTTTGTCGGTAATGGAAACCCCGGTGTGTTCCTGAAACTTTTCGATAACAAAGTGAACTTGTTCCAGCCAAGTGTTATTACTACAACTATCCAGTGACCCTACAGCAGCTATTATTATGTCCATCCTGGAAATCCTTACTCCATTATGTACCTCCTTTGCATAAAACTTACAATCGGTTCATAACTTTGCAATATCTTCGAAAACTAACTGTAGAGAATTATGGGTCCTCCCAAACCATCCTCTGGAAAAATGTAGAAAAAGTGAAATACCTAAGTTCCTAAGTACAAACGAGCGACCAGAAAAAGTTTCTTGAATATTACACAAGTTGACATTGAAAGAGGCGAGTGAAGCGCTCATGACAGTGTCACTGCTTTGTCGGTAATGGAAACCCCGGTGTGTTCCTGAAACTTTTCGATAACAAAGTGAACTAGTTCCAGCCAAGTGTTATTACTACAACTATCCAGTGACCCTACATCAGCTACTATTATGTCCATCCTGGAAATCCTTACTCCATTATGTACCTCCCTCCACATAACCGGATTATTTTGTCGTGGAGTAACACTAAATGGGCACGGAGTCATAGGTCATGTGTCTCTCGTCTTACTCGCATTTACTTCTATTTCTTTCATCCCTACTCCTGGAAACGGTAAGTCAAATTTTCTACGGCTTGAAACGCTTTACATTTAAATTTCTGACAATCCAGTGATATTTTTATGTCAATGGAACTTTTGAACCTAAAACTAATGGACGGGAAGTTTTGACAAAGAGACATGATGAGAGATCCAATTGAAAAATCACTTTCACAAAATCCAACATGATTCTCATGCACTCAAAGATCAAAATTCAAAGCGCATCTTCAGCGTCTCGAAATAAAGTTCTTGAGTGTTCCTGTACGCCTCCATTTCCACTACATTCTAACAAACTCGTTCCTGCTCCATTTTTCTCCGGGTTCTGTCACTGTCACCTAAACACTATTAATCATGAATCACATAATCGAAATTTAAATGACAAGTTGGATGTTGCATTTCTTGGTTAACTCTCTTATATTTAACAACGTATCATTCCTAGCTTCTTTCAGCTACGCGCCGTGTCATTGTGCGTCCCGTTAAGTACGATTTACGTGTAACGCAGAAATTTTAACCCACGGACGTGGACATATTTTGAAAATTGGATTTTCAAGTTCTAACCCCCATTTCGATTCGTTGTAGAATTCATGCCATTGCGAATCATTTAGTGGTAGTGTAGCATGCAACAACTTGAAAAAGAAAATCTTTGGTAAAAAGCTAGGGGCTTCTGGCCCCAAAAAGATAATTGCATTGTTCCGGGATTTATGGTGATTGGGTTTGTTCGTCTGGTCAGTTTCTTGCGTGTGTGAAGTCGACCACCATTTTACATTTACATTTCCCATCTCTACGAACATTTCGTACATAAACACGCTACAAAAATAAAGCTCCACTCAACACATCGTTTGAGCTAAACTCTGATCCGCCCGTTTTTCTAAATTCTTATTCCAAAATCCACTTTCCCATACGCTTAATGTATCGATTCGTTGATTAATTAAATCTGGAACAATCCAAGTCAAACTTCTAACTTTAGGAACAAACCAAGAATTAATTAGAAACTCAAATAAAAACTTGTTTTGCTGTTGTCGCTGGAACCTGATGTCAAGCGAAAGGCAAGGCAATAAAAGGTGACTTTTCCCAATATTACTTTTCTTTTTTCTCCTGTCGCGTTGGTGGAGGTGCTGGAAGAGAACGTGTTGAAAAAAGAAAACCACGAGTGAACCAGACATTCAGTCTTGGCTTTCCCTTCCCACTCACAGTCACACCACACATTTCCATTCCTCCTGAATGCTTAATGAGAATTTAGAAAAGTTTAGAAAGCGCTAAACTGGAGACACACGGAAGGTTTTAAATTAAGAATGAGGAAGTGGATACTTAGCCTAAACAGTGGTCGGCAGTTCCGAGTGCAAAGCCTTATCCCGTGGCTTCCTATTGCTACAAATAACATAAGGGATGAAATTCATAAATTAATTTAAGCGACTTTTCATTTTGTAAAAGAGAAAAAGAAAACGAGCTCCGAGAACACTTTAAGCCTCTGTTTGCGGTTGGGCCCACCGCCAACATCCAAAACCATCCTACTAACCGCCTCCATTTTCTCTTCTAACTTTGTTTTCATTCTTACTCAAGCGTCCCGGAGAAAACTGGAAGAGTGACAAAATTCCACGAAAGAGTTGAATCCTGACCTCCCATCAAAATTGAATCTTTTGTGAGTTAGGCAGGAGTTTTTCCATTTAGAAAAGTCCACTACGTCATTGAACAATACTGCGCTCATTTGCCATATCGTTTAAAATTTATGTTAGTAATTAGGCATTCCCCTCCCACACTAAAAAGTTAATACTAACCCATAATAGCCACTTTCATTGCGCAACAGTGGGTCTACGATGCGAACACCTCTGAAAGTGGTACACCATAGTTGCTTTGGGTTTGTTTGTCGGATTTTATTTGGCATTAATGAAGAGAAAAATCAAAAAATCAATTCAATTAAAATCCAGTTAATAATTTGATTTCGTGCTCTGCGGACATGCAGGAAATAAAAGGAGCCTCGTACGAACACTAGAAAAAGTAAGGAGTCAAGCCTTCACTGTGAAGTTAATAAAATTATCAAGCATGGTTCTAATTCTAAATCCGGGTTGAGTTAGATGACCATGAGCACTTCCTTTGACGGCCCATTGTTACGGAAATGAGTCACATTATCGCTCTGTCAGTCAAAACAATGCACAAAAGACCGGAGCCCCAGCACATCAGCCCAATACAAAATACACGCCTAAAATTACGACAAAAAACACAAAAGATGATCATTCTCTTCTTCCATAACTCCCATCTCATGATTTTAATTTCCACTTTTAATTATGATTGCGTAAGCACTATTTTGTAAAAGTTCGTGGGAAATCCCTATTTCGGTCGGCTGAATTTCCATGAGATAAGGATGAAAATGATAGATGACTTAAAACGAAAAATCTAAGTTTCTCCTTATTCAGCAGTGCGCTAACTATCTGTACGCTATTCGCTATTTACAAAAAATGGGAACATGCTTACAAAACTGAAATCCGATAGAAGCTTATTATAGTTACATTAAAGAATAATTTCTTGCGCAAATGGAATTATCCATTCCTGTCTCTCTGTTGACCTTCGTAATTTGACAATCTTTTCCCTGACTTTTGACACAAGACATAACTATTAATGGATTATTGTTCCGTATTTCTAGGGGCACGGCACCGATGTTACGTCTGCTTGCCAGTTGACAAGACTTCATCGACAGCCAGAGACATCCAGGTACTCTTTCCAGGACAGGTGATACCTGATTGCTCTAACTTCCCAAATAATGTCACCGACGACGGGTCTGAGACCGCTCAGGAATTCCAATTTGATTGTCCTAACGGGTATACTGGATGTGCTCTACGATCCAGCGGTAAACAATATTATAATTCGCCACGTAACTTACAACTTTAGGATACAGGACTAGAAAATGAGCTTTTTCGCTTTATAGCAACTCCATATAAAATTTCGTTTTCTTCTTTAGCGCAGTTCCGTAATTTTTAATGGACTACTTTTCAATAAAAAAAAATTGTAACCAGACGTGTGGACGGCAAGTGCCCCCTTACTGAATGTCTCTAAAATTTTCAAATTGTAGGAAACGGGAGCCACAAATCTCGGACCTGCACTCCGAGGAACTTCCAGAAATGCTATTCACTGAATGGCGTCGATCTTTGCTACTGTACGCAGTCACTTTGTAATCGTGATATAGGCACAACTCAAATTCAGCCCTCTGAACTTCCGCCCGGAAGGGAGCCAATACGAACCTCAAGATATTTTGCAGAAGGAGTCACAGACGATGAAGATTTGTTTCCAACATTGGGTGGTCCACGACCCTCTCATCATCAAAGTGCTACGCAAGCTCAAAGGTATGACCATTCCGAGGAAGATGAAGGTAGTGGACAGTTGGATGACGATGAGTACGATGAGGAAGAAGATGACTTAAACAATTCAGAAGCCCCAGTACTCGGACAGAACACAAGTCGCGGTGGTCATGAACCCATGAATCGACATCTTGAAGCTGATAATCTTCCAACGGTTATCAGCAACGACACCGATCCGGGACATCATCACAACGAATCCCATTTCCCTACTAGTCACGGCAATCATACTATTTACACCCCTCATGAAAATGACCCCACCCGTCCTCAAGAAAATGGAGATGAGGAACTATCCAATGAGAATGTCAATAACAGCAGCGAAGAACGAGACGCTCCCACAGTTTTACAAAGTAAAGCTGAAGACGTTCAGCGTATAAGCTATAGTGTTCTCCTACTCATATCATCCTTAGTGTATCTAGTCAATATCACAAAAAGCTAACCAATCAAAATCCTCGGCCAAATTGTACCTACCTAATTAATTTATGATATATAAGTATATGAGACAATGCTCTTTTGACCTTTGAAATAGGCCAATATAGAGAGACCTGACAGATACTGACAGACAACGCATCACCAAAGATATCTCAGCCACATAACCTTAATAAAAATAAAAAATTAATAAATCGTATTATCATTTATCAAAAAGAAAGGCAGCGTTTTATTTTCCGTGATCCTGCTCCTGCGCATTCGCTCATATTTGTCTATTAATCAAAATGTTAGGCAGTCTGCAATTTGATCCTATTCAACTTCGCAGTGCAGAAGTGACTTGATTGAAAAGATAGTAGTGTAACACCAAAGCTTCAGTAAGATTGGTAAAAGAACCATTAACAAGTAGAGCTCCAACTGCGAAACAAAAAAAAACTTTTGATCAAAGGAAAATGAACGACACGTTGTTGGAAAGCGGGTGAGTGATGATGTTCGTTTCCTTTCTGCTTCCATTGATTCGGCATTCGCAAAAAAAAAACGTAAACGAGCATTTGCAGAAAAAAAATCTGGAAAAAGAAGAAGCAGGAAGAAACTAATTTTCCAGTTCGGTGAGCAGAGGGAAGAGTGAAAGTTATGGATATTTTTCATTGCCACATGAATATTCATCCAACTTTCAAATCCCTTCATTCCATTACAAGAGCAGTGAAAGCCGCCATCAAGGAAAGAAGTAATAATACCTAACAACGTGGGAGCTTGTGAAAATGTCATGGACCGTTTTCTCCCACGGTGCCCTTGGTCGACCTTTAGGTAATGGACCATCTTCCTTTTATGAGTGTGAAGTTAAGGCTATAACGCCCACGCCTTGGAGAAAGAAAAACGGCTTCGATTTTGGGTTACTACGTCAAATAAAACTGGCAATTTAGCGTAGACATTAATCTATCCGTTTACTAGAGTGCTTGGCTGATTTCGGTTCGCATATTTAATAATCCATGGGATTAGTAGACCGGAAGAAATCTCTTAACCTAATGTTTTTAACAGACAACAGGTGAGATAATGGGACGTTGGTTAAAAAAAAATCTTTGATACAACTACTGATGCAGCTTGACCAAGACAGGTCGAGGCTTGATTTATCCTTGGGAAAAGAGAAGCTCGCTTTTATAAACTGCAAATACTAACAGTGAGAACAAAGAGAATTAGCGACAGCCTTAACAGAAACGAGTTCAGCTCAATCGATAATACCATAATGCTGGAGCATATGCTCAACAGACCACTAATGGAGAGACGAGAGATTCCGTTTTAATTCTGTCCATACATCAACGTCAATTTGCCAACGATGGTTGCGTGACCGTTTAATCTTGTCTCGCCACCTACTTCCAATACTAAAACTTTCACTTGGCGTAGTAAGAGTTTAAAAGTAATTAAAAATGAATCGCTCTAACGTTGTTACTAAAAGCGCCGAAAGTTGCATTATAGCGAAACGAAATTTCCTAAGTCGCACATTTAATCCTGGCCTTACTACAAAAGGATGGAAGGAGGAAGTGTCTGATTATCTTTTGGATATCCAAAATTCCAAATCTTAGCTCCGTTCTAGAAGTTCTGAATTAGTTAATGATGGAAAGAAACAGATCCCATGAAAATACTACACTAAACCTCCACTTTGGTGCAGGACAACGGCCTAATCTTTACGTAATTTTAAAAATTAAAAGTGATTTAAAAAAACACGTACCGTCGAATAGGATATCCTGGTAGTGAACTTTACTTTTGTTAGCCAGCTCGGCAGCTTGCTGTTCCCACTTCTCCCGTTTCTGTTGTCGAACAAGGTCGTCCAGTGTCGAATCCGTTGACTCTTCGACTTTTCCTGATTCAATGAGTTCCTTGTCAGCAGCTACGTCAATAAATAACATTAGATGGCTAACTGAATTTTATTACGTTACTCATGTATGTATTACAATTTACAAAGCTTTACCTATGTATGCAGCTAGTTCGGATTTAAGTACACGCCTCGTCCTGCCCAAGGAGTCTGTAAATTCAGTCCACTTCACATCGTCAGTGGGCTTACGATTCGGTGCTTGGATTCTGTCATCATTAATACGGTCAATAGCTTTTCGCTGGAAGTCGACAAGAGAATTGGCCATGACCGGATGGTCTTCATTAAAAGCGAGGGCATTTGCATTTATTTCATCGTAAAGTTTAGCTTTTGCGTCTAGAACATACCTGTGCGGAGAAATTAGATTTCAGAAATTGTTTTTCATTAAGAATATTATTCTCGGTCAGAAGGTGCCCAGGGCATGGTCCCGCGTAGCTTTTGCTGATTCTGGGGTATGCTCCCACGTACCCCACAAGGGTACGAGGGACCGTAGCCAGGATACGCTCCCAAGTACCCTAAGATACGTGGGAAGGTAGCTAATATACGGGCAATTACTCCCTAAACCGCTCACCGATTCCGGTAATTTCTTTCTTAATCGATCCTAAATAAGGTCGACCTTATTCTGAGCAATAATAAATTGAAAATAAAGGTAGGATTTTCTAAACAAATAATTATTCAAAAAAATATACTCAAAATTGTCAAATTTTTACGAAAACTTTATTTTGTCATCGCTTGAATACAAAAGTAATTTCAAATATTGGCAATGGAACTGGTAGAATTGGCGACAAAATTGCATTTTGCCAACGGTATGATCCCAGGTATCCTAGAATACGTGGGAGCGTGTCTTACCCGGGCATTCTAAAACCCGGGTTTACACATTAACCGGACCGATTTTAGGAGTCTGCCACGGATACATTTTTCTTAACCGAATTTAGGATCGATTAAAAAAGAAATCACCGAAATCAGTGAGCCGGTTTAGAGAGTAATTGCCCGTATATTATATACCTTCCCACGTATGCTAGGGTACTTGGGAGCGTACCTGAGCTACCCCCCCCCTCCCTCGTACCCTCGTGGAGTACGTGGGAACATACCCCAGAATCAGCAAAAGCTTCGCGGGAGCGTACCCTGGGCACCTACTGTAGAATGCCAATGGAAATGATATTTTTTTCTGATTTAGCCTTCCTGGTGAATCAGGTATGCCATTATACCATGGTAGATTTGAACCAATTTTGGTTGTTTTATCATGACCTTTGATTTGACCTTTGTTTTGACCTTTGTATTTTTGTTGATTCGCTCAGGATTGGATGGTGTTCCAGGTAGGAAAATGACTTAAAATTGAAAGTGTTTGTGTTTATAATTCATTAAGGCGCCTGATTGTTTTGATTGTTTAGGAAGGAATGGACTTGACGGAATTCCTGGTAAGCTTCAATTTTCTGGATCTCACGTCGTCACTTGTAATTTTCACTTTCTCCTTTCACCACTTTCATTCCATTGTTCTTCATAGGGGAGGAAGGAATAGGTGGAATACCAGGAAGACCAGGAAGGGATGGAAGAAATGGCATAGAAGGTTATCATTATCACTCACGCTTTTCATTCTCTCAATTCATACGTTTATTCTCTCTCAAATAACGTTTTAATTAGTCTTCGTAAGAACCCTGCCCAAACACGTTGAGCTCCAAGCGTTAAGTACCCTCAGTCAGGTACCCTCCGTCAAGGACCCTCAGCCTTGTACCCTGAGCCATGTGCCCTGAGTCATGTACCCTGAGTCATGTTTTTTGATTGTTTAGGAAGGAATGGAGTTGACGGAATCCCTGGTAAGCTTCAATTTTCTGGATCTCACGTCGTCACGTCTAATTTTCACTTTCTCCTTTCACCACTTTCATTCCATTGTTCTTTATAGGGGTGGACGGAATGGCTGGAAGACCAGGAAGGGATGGAAGAAATGGCACAGAAGGTTCTCACTCACGCTTTTCATTCTCTCATTTCATACGTTTATTTTCTCTCAAATAACGTTTTAATTAGTCTTCGCCAGAACCCTGCCCAAATGAGCTCCAAGCGTTAAATACCCTCAGTCAGGTACCTTCGTCAAGGACCCTCAGCCTTGTACCCTGAGTCATGTGCCGTGAGTCATGTACCCTGAGTCATGCACCCTGAGTCATGTACCCTGAGTCATGCACCCTGAGTCATGCACCCTGAGTCATGTACCCTCGGTCATGTACCTTGAGTCATGTAACCTGAGTCATGTAACCTGAGTCATGTACCCTGAGTCATGTACCCTCGGTCATCTACCCTCAGTCAAGTAGTCTCAGTGATGTACCCTCAGCATTGTACCCTCAGCCTTGTACCCTGAGTCATGTGCCCTGAGTCATGTACCCTGAGTCGTGTCCCCTAAGTCATGTACCCTGAGTCATGTACCCTGAGTCATGTAACCTCTATCAAGTACTCTCAGTGATGTACCCTCAGCATTGTACCCTCAGTAAAGGACCCTCAGCCTTGTACCCTGAGTCATGTTCCCTGAGTCAGATACCCTGAGTCGCGTGCCCTGAGTCATGTACCCTGAGTCAAGTACTCTCAGTGATGTACCCTCAGCATTGTACCCTCAGTCAAAGACCCCATCTACCCTCACTTTCACAGGAAGATTTAACCTGATATTTTCATCTTTTAGGAAGAATGGGTCCACCAGGGCCGAAG